>CABHPH010144641.1:35101-47208 GCA_902168325.1 Peromyscus nudipes
CACACACACACACACACACACACACACACACACACACACACACACACTATTTAATCCCTATAACCTTTCACAAACGAACCAATAAACCTTTTAAAAATGTATTTATCAATTGGACTGTCAAAGAATGTTCTATGTGTTGTCTTTATTATATTGTCTTAATTACTAGATGTTTTCTCATCATTTGTACCTTTTAACATAGTGATATTATTTCTATGATTTATTTCACATACTTATTTCTTTCCACTGTGTTCATTACTGATTGAATTTGCTAAATGAAGACTTGTAGACTTCTGTCACATAGGTGTTTCATTTTCACACACTCACAAATCTGTTATTTTCTTTTTATTTATGGCCTGCTTTTATCAGATGAATTTCATTTTGGCTTTTGCTGCTGCTGTTTTAGCCTGTTAAAATTCCAAATCATTTCCATCTTACGGGTTGGAGGCCATATTGAGGAATTTTTTATGACAATTTTTCTTCTATTAATTTATTGGAGTGTGGCCATGCACGGGAGCCCATGCAGAGACGAGAGAACAGCCTGTGCAAGTCAGTTTCTCCTTCCACCCAATTAGTACCATGGATTCAACTTAGGACGTAAGGCTTGGAGCAATCTCACATTTATTTATATTTAAATATTTTTCTTAGCAATATTTGTCATTCCTCACTATACATATTAGTACTAATATTATTTTTTCCAAAATATAATTTATTTTTGGTATAGTATAAAGGGAAATATTTTCTAAATTTAGTTTTCAGAGTAGTGACTGTTATATACATATGAAATTTAAAATCTTTTCATCTTAAAATGGTGTCTATTTAAAATTCTACCATAGATGAAGAGGATTTTAAATTGGAAAGCATAGTGAATAGTACTCATATACATATTTACATAGTAGGCTAAAATATATGAGTTAGAACATAAATAATTTCATCTGGTGCATGGCTTTTGACATTTTTAATGTCTTGTAGACTATACAATTCCTTGTAGGTTCTGTATGGTTTACAGTATCCATGGTTCTGGACTGGATAGTACAGGAGCATACCATCACCAATGCCATAGCCAACTCTAAACCCTGTATTATGCTGAGTGCTATCTAGAAGATGTCATCATGTTCTGATAAATTACTCTGCACACTTTACCTTGATATCCAAGCTAGTGTCCCCCAAACAGTATGTTTCATTTATACAAGTGCCTTACCCAAGTTCTGACAGGCAAGAAACATGGTAAATTACTTGCTTTGCATAGAGAACTTGGATATGTGCACTGAAGATCCTACTATCTAGTGGAGATAACCTTTGAAATGAAACTTGTCTATACTTAAATACTAATGTGTTGCATATAAGGGGGACATTGTGATCCTTTCATTATAAAGATAATAAAGACCCAGAGTGTGGATTCAAATTTTAATTAGGGATAAATCTCAATTTGATATGAGGTACTTGAATATGTAGAGATAATTAAGATCATGTACTTGAATTGGAAAGTTAGAATAGAAATTCTATCTATCATGTTACACCCATGGTTACCAAGGAAGTTTTAAGTGTTCTACTGCTGTTTATTAGCTCATTAAGTAGAAAAAATAATTACAAAGAAATCTCTGTTCTGTTGGAAAACTATAAGTTTTAAGTGTCAGACAGATGTGCAAAGCTTCCTCTCAAAGAGGTCTCTAGAAAAGCATAATTTGCTTACAATATTTAATTAGTATTTCACTTAGACTAACTCTGATGGGATGTTTGAACTTGGCAAGTAACTTATCCAGGCACAGATGAAACAATTCTTCAACATTCTTGATTTAGCTCTATTTTTATTTAGAAACCATGATGACAACTTTGTATTACATCCTTGGTCATTAGTAGCCCTCTCAAAATGTGATGCTCAAAATGAAATATAATCGCAATGAGTTTCTAGTGGAGCACATGCAGTGCTTTGTCAAAGCAATAATCACATTATTTGTTGATATTAATCTATTTGCTAATGGTTCTTTATTTGATTAGAAGTTTCTTGTTGATATAAACTTTATCTTAGTTTCTCCTGCATGGTGAATTAAAAACCAAGGAGTTTTTACATTCTTCATATAACATCAATCTGTGTGTCCATATTTCATTCTGGTATTGATTTTGGAAGATTGAGATTTTGATACTGTTTTCAATAAGGCAGTGTAAAATCATTCTTGCTGTGTTAGTATCATATTGATTGTTTATCTCTGTGTTACAATTGTGCACAGACTTACTTGATTCTGAATGTTAAAATTACTGTTGTACCGAGCTGTTCATGATTGAAATGCATGAATAGAGATGGTAATTTCTCTGGAAGACTTCATCCTTGCATAAATTAGATCAAAATGTTTAATCATAGTTTTACTTTCCTGAACATTTTGAAAAACCAAGTTCATTGGAATTGTCTGATCATTCTGATTGCTCAGTTTTTCAGACCGTGTAAGACTTTGTAGATAAATCTAACTTTACAGTTCATATTTTATTTAAGTTTATTTTCAGTCTAAGTTGTTTGCTGAACCTACATGATTTAGATAAACCTTCTAATTATTTGTCATCCCTGCACATCTGGATCTTTTTAAAAAACATAAGATTGTACAATTTGTGTGTGCTGCCCAGGCTCTGTTAACTTCATTGTGTCTCCTTTATTTTCCAGATTTCATTTTACTTACTTGTTTTTCTTTTTTACTTTGTTATATTTTTAAATTTATGTATATTTTTATTATTGAAAGCAGTTTTATATTTAAATATATTTTGGTTATATTCTTCCCTTCCCCCAAGTCCTTCCAGATCCTTTTCCTCTCCATACCCATCCAACTCTGTTAGTTCTCAAAAGACGAAAACAAACCAATACAAAAACAACCCCCAATACACAAAATACCCACCCCCTCAAATAATACCATACTGTAACCAAATAAAAACACACAAAACAAAAATGGGGTCCTTTATATGTTGTCAACTACCCCTGAACATAAGGCCTGCCCTGGAATGGTTGATATCCAGTGTCACTCTATTTCAGAAGACTGATTTTCCTATTACAGCATATATAAATGTCAGTTTAGTTGTTAACCTTTATCCCAGTGGTTAGGTTTTTCATTCATTCATTCATTCATTCATTCATTCATTCATGCATTCATTCATACATTTTCTAAAACTATAACAAAATAAAATGTAATAAGATAAAAAACAAAACTACCACATTAAAGTTTGATAAGACAAACACATAGAAGGAAACAGACCAAGAGCAGGCATAAGAATCAGAGACACACTCATTCTCACACACAAGATTCCCATAAAAAGACTAAACTGGAAGCCATAATGTAAGTAGAGAAGACTTGGTGCAGACCTGCCTGTGCATGCTGCTTCAGTCTCAGTGTCTTCATATGAGCTTTGCTCATGTTGATTTAGAGGTTCTTGTTTCCTTGATGTCCTCCATCCCTTCTGGCTCTTACACACTTTCTGCCTCCTCTTCTGCAGAGTTCTCTGAGCTCTGAGGAGAGGAATTTGATGGAGACATCCCATTTATGTCTGAGGACTTCAAGGTCTCACATTCTTTGTGTAATGCCTAATTATGTTTTTTTGTATTTGTTCCCATCTGTTGCAGGAGGAGACTTCTTAGTAAGCTTTTCATTATGCATTCTTGGATCTAATATTGGCATTTGTCAAAGATTATAATCTCACTTTTTTATACATAATACTTTTATTAGTTCTTAGAGAATTTTATAGAGCATCTCTTTATCATGTCCACCTCACATTCCTACCCAAACTCCTTCCAAGTCCAACCCAAACTCCTATTTGTATCCTCTATCTACTTATTTCTTTTAAACTATCTTGCAAGAGAGTCCTGGTTCTGTGGCTGTTACAACCTTTCCAACCCCTCTTCCATGATGTTCCCTGAAACTGAACTTTGGAGATTGTGTTGTAAATGAATTAATTGATTGAGAGAGAATCTCAGAGTCATCTGATATCTGCATTTTGACAAGTTGTAGCCTTCTGTAATGATATCTGTCTGCTGCAAAAAGAAGTCTCTTTGGTGCGGGCGACAAGCTATATTTATCTCTGAATACAAAGATAACTGTGTACAATAGGGATACAGATTTTACTGGTTTAGGAAAGTGGCAGGGTAGGTTATTCTCTAGGTTCCATGACTAACCAGCCATAGGTTTGCTGTATTTTTTATTCCAGTAATTTCTATTGAGTAGGCCTTAGGAATAAATAGGCATCTGTTATTTACTTCTAAGATATAAGTGCAACTCTTGCAGCTTTCAGAGTATGTAGCCCTGTGGGTACGGATGTGAATCATTAGGATTGCAGATGGATAGGACGATTGACTGCTTTTCTCCATGGGCAGCTTTCATGGCTTCCAATGGACCTATGAGAGGCAGCCTTTGGCAACAAGGCTTCCAGATTAGTTCCATTTTGATTTATTAAATTCTGTCTCTAAAGTGCATGATGTCTTCAGCAATGGGGGTTTCATCTTTTCTTGAAGCCACCAAGGACATCAGAAATATCTTATATTGTTATGGGGGTCTCTTGGATACCCTGACCAACAACTACAATGAGGTCCCCTATATATGTTCTTATATAGTATATAATAATTAAAATATTATCACCCCAGTATTTTAATTTTGTCCTATTTTCTTCCTATTCTCTTTACTTTAATGTGCTCGCTTTCTCCCTCCTCTCTCTCTCTCTCTCTCTCTCTCTCTCTCTCTCTCTCTCTCTCTCTGTTGAATCACCTGGCATGTGAAATTTTTTTTTTTGGTTTTTCGAGACAGGCTTTCTCTGTGTAGCTTTGCGCCTTTCCTGGAACTCGCTCTGTAGACCAGGCTGACCTTGAACTCACAGAGATACGCCTGCCTCTGCCTCCCGAGTGCTGGGATTAAAGGCGTGCGCCACAACTCCCGGCTGAAAATTTTTTTAACATACTTGTTCATGATGGAGGGAAGAGAACTACATCTGTGCACATAAGAAAATAATCTGAATTTGTTAAAGACCAGGTAATTCCAAATGTAATAAAAATTCCTCTGGATACCTTCATAACTTACTACCTGACTGTATTTGGGTATTTATCACCTAATCTAGCTGGCAGCCCCTCCACGAACCACACCATTCATTGTCTTTTTGTTTTTGACCTCAACATTAAAGAAGCCCAGCAGATATATTTTTTTCTTTTTTTCAGGGTCTAACACTTACACATTACCAAGTCACAGTAACATAATATTTATGAGAAACAACAGCTTAACTTGCATAAAGGCATAGATATTATGAAAAGAACACTAAAAGTTAAATTGTTCTCTGAGAATCAACCTCGTCCCAAGATGAAGACCCAATTGTAGCATGAATCTTAGAAGGTCTTAACGAGTTCTTTATTAATAAAATCAAACCTGAGCCAGGTATTGGGGTGAACACTGGAAGGTCAGAGAGACAGAATAAGCCACAGCTATCTCACCTCGCTGAATCCTCAGCTGGTCTTGTTTCCTCAGACTGGATGCCCCGAGCCCTCATCCAGAATGGGTCTCAGCTGAACTGCTGCTAGAAGCCTGAATGCTTAACCAGCCACATGCTTCTCCAGGCCAAAGGCCTCTCCAGGCCAAAGGCCTCTAGTTTCTGGTCCTCACGCTTTATATACCTTTCTGCTTTCTACCACCACTCCCTGGGATTAAAGGTGTGGCTTTCTGGGATTAAAGGTGTGTATCACCGTGCCTGGCCGTTTCCAATGTGGCCTTGAACTCACAGAGATCCAGAGGGATTTCTGTCTCTCGAATGCTAGGATTAAAGGTGTATGCTACCACTGCCTAACCTCTATGTTTAATATTGTGGCTGTCCTGTTCTCTGACCCCAGATAAGTTTATTAGCATACACAATATTTTGGGGAACACAATACCACCACACCCAATAGTCTAAAATAAGTCAAAATGAATTTTCTTTAAATATATGGTTGTTTCTTAAATATATTCCTTGATCCACATGAAATACAATATTTATAAAAAATACTCAGTAAATCACAATTTATCTGTGAGTGTATATATTATTCTGATACATTTTTGCTTATACCCTTATTATACTGGAACAATTGTTTAAAAATGTTTCTCGATTGTGAAATCAATTTTGTTTTTATGCATTATAAGATTAGTAGGAACAATATGATGTACTCATGGAGAATATCCTTAATTTATAAATAAATCTTTGGATAATAATTACATATAATTTGTCAAATCCTGTGCATTTATTAGGAATGCCCAACTGATAAAAATAAAAACTGATAAATCATATACCTATGGTTCTTTAGTTCTTTCATATTTGATTTTATGGGGTGTTTTTAGATTCTTTTACATTTTGTTCAAAATATTAGTATTTTTTTACCCTCCAGAAGCAAGTCTCCGAGGATGTTTCTGCAGCTACAAAACCCAGACACGGTTTTCATCAAAGACAGCATCCAAACCCCTGAGTGGAAAATTCCATCTAGTCAATTTCTCGCATGATTTGTACTTAGCTTACTCAGGAGGTTTTAAGGGGGCACAAAAACCCTTGAAACAATAATTCTTGAAAAAAATGCATTATGTATTATTTGTTCTGCCCTCAATAAGTGACTTCACTCACTGCAATATTTGTGAAACTACTTTATTTCCTTAAAGTTTCTCTTACTCTGCAATGACTTGAAGTACGTAAACTTTTCTTCACAAACACAGGCATAAATACAAAGCCAAGCACATAAAAATTAACAAACGTCTTTATATTTAAGGGGTTGTGGAATGTAGAATTCTTCTTACTAATGTTATTGACCTAAATAAATAAACTGGAAAGGGTTTTCTTAAATTCTATTCCACTGAGCTTAATTATAATACCACAAATGGATCATAAATAACATGGTTTTAGATAAGCCACTTATTATTTTATAGCAGTATATCCACAATGAAATTGCTCAGTATGCAATCAATCTCAAAGATTTTTGTAAAATACGTATTAAAATAAACCTTTGGAACACTGGGTTTAATCTTCCATTTAAAGCACATCACAATCCAGAGGATTCACCTGGGGCTGATGGCTCCTACATCAACAACACATTAGATTACATCTGGAAACAATACTTAAACTTCTTAATTATTGTTTTTTTCATAAAGTAACTATAGTGATAGTGAAGGAAAATTTTTCCTGGGGTTTACAAGCAAGGTACTTACCTTTTTAATGAAGCGAATGAGAAACATATCAGAGATTTTTGAAAGGACATGCTATGGTGTGCTCGTTATATTTGAGGAACAACCATCTGAGAGTCAGAACTATTTAGTAGATATCATTAATGTCTTCCCTTTGAAAATTGGTACCACCCCAGATTAATGGACATGTATAATGTTATGGTGGTGGCACTTGAAGGGAGCAATTGAAAATGTAGAAAGAAATCATTGCAGTTTAGCAGGGAGGGATCTGGAGAGACTGTCTGGCAGATAAGAGCACATGTTGCCTTTTCAGGGTACAATCATGGTTTGATTCCCAGCACCCACATAGTGATTCACAACCATCCTTAACTCCAGTTCTAGGAGATTCAATTCTCTCTTTTGATATCAGCAGGCAACAAGCAGGCAATAAGTATGCACATAATGTACATAAATGCATGCAGGCAAAAGACAAAACATAACTCTAATACAAATTTTAAAAAGTAATAATTTAGCTGGGAACATCATTGCTGTGGATATCACTCTGTATGCTGTGAATGTGTTGCTCTGATCGGTTAATAAATAAAGTGCTGATTGGCCAGTCCCCAGGCAGGAAGTATAGGCAGGACAAAGGGAGGGGAGAATGCTGGGAAAAGGAAGGCTGAATAAGGAGTCGCCAGCCAGAGACAGAGGAAGCAAGATGTAAAAGTACCGGTAAGCCACAAGTCAGGTGGCAACTTATAGATTAATAGAAATGGGATAATTTAAGATATAAGAACTAGATAGCAAGAAGCCTGCCACAGCCATACAGTTTAAAAGTAATATAAGTCTCTGTGTGTTTACTTGGGTCTGAGCAGCTTCAGGAGCCAGGTGGACACAGGAAAACTCCAACTACACATCATAGTCAAAGAAATCCAGTTTGAAAAGGAACAAAAGACCTTTGAAAGCATCAGATATTTTACTTGGATGTATTGGTATATGAATAAAATACAGAAAGACTCTTATGAAACACTTATTCACTTGTGCTAAAAATCTAGCTGCCCACATCCTCTCTTCCCCGGAGATTTCCACTGTTTAAATAGGTATATGAGAAGCCAGATGTCCATGAAAGCTCAAATCCATGATTGCTTTCCTTCTTTCTTTCCTCCCTATTTCCCACAAATGTTTCCTTCCCCACCCCCTGGATCATCTTCTTAGGCTGACAGGTCCTGATGAAGAGCTGATCATATCCAATGTGCTAAGTGATCATTGCATCTTCAATCCCTCAATTTCAGTTTTCAGTTCTACAGCTCTCTTTTCTTCTTTTGGCAGAGCTGATAAGGATTCACTCCATCTAAAGGTGTTTCACCATGAAGAAAGATTTCCTCTCAATCTTGGGTCTAGAAAATTGACAAATTTTCAAGGAAAGAATAATTCACAATTATCATGTTTTTGTCACCTCCTCTTGTGCATATTATCACTCATTGTTATTTATACCAGAGTTTCTAGACATTTAGGAGGCTAATGCCTTAGAGACGAGATCCCTCTTCCTAGTGGCCCCTGCTTTCTCACGGGGACTGTTAAAGGCTTCCCAACTTGCCCTTGCAGTGGAAATCCTAAACAAACCAGATTTCCCACAGCACCTGCAGGCTTCTGTCTGGATTGATCCACGTGCAGGAACTGTCCCAACACCACTCTCACACTATTCCTTGACATAATTGTTGAATAGTCAAGTACATTTTCTTTCTCTAGCCTAAAGATTATTGTGCAATAGGAAATATTAGTCATCCATGCATTAATATTAACAATATTCATATCCAACTGATGCAGTTCCTAGTTTCTCAGTTGCATTCCAAAACCCCAGTGGCATGTTGTGATGATGTATTCAATAAAAATGCAAGGGCAGAGGGCTTTTCAATGTTGCTGATGCTGTTCGCAAATTGACTGAATTACTCTTAGTCCCTAATCATGCTGCTCTGAGCTTTCTTTCAAATACTCATGAGTGCCCACAGGGAGAGCACTCCTTCTGCTTCAGAGTCTAAAGCAGACCCTGGTGTAGATTCTGATGAATATGTATTAAATGCAAGTCTTCATGCTCTTATTTAGTCTTCTTGTTTGGAAGTGAGAAAGTGGCATGATCCTTTACAATGAACTATGTTTTTCAAGATTTTAATTGCTAGAGCAGTTTAGTTTCACAAAAAATTGCTAGTAGAACACAAACACTTTGTTGCTAATCCCTGGCCCACACAGTCATGGCTGCATATTATTTATATTTGCCTCCAAAGTTGTTCATATGACAAAGCTGCTCTGATACATCAGTACTACCCAAAGTCAGTAGTCTTTATCAGGGATCATTCTTGGTGTTTCTTACTCCACAGATTTGGAAAAGTATACAGAGATATGTAATCAACAATATACTGCTATATACAGCAGTCCAAAAAGCTAACTGAAACATAGATTTTAATCTCTTTATTATAAGCTCATATAGTTGAATGCTTAGTCATCACGGAGTATCACTACTTGAGAAGGATTAAGAGGTGTGGCTTGCTGAAGGAAGTTTGTCAGTGAGGGGTAGGCTTTGAGATTTCAAAAGCCTAAGGCAGGCCTTTATAATCTCTCTCTCTCTCTCTCTCTCTCTTTCCATAGATCAGGACGTAGTTCCTCACCTGCCTGCCTGTTACCATGATCCTCAACATGATGATAATGTTCTAAACCTCTGAAACTGCAATCTTTCTTTAATCAAAGTTGCCATGGTCATAGTGTCTCTTCACAGCAATATAACATTAATTAGAACGAGTATCTAGTAAGCACTGAAGTTTTTATTTTGTTTATATAATGAATTGTAAATTATTTTTTATTCATATGTATGTTTGTGTGTGTGCCTGCATAAGTTTATGAGCTCCATTAAGGTCATAGAGCATCAGATCACCCTGGAACTGGAGTTAGAGTGGAGTTATAGGCAGTTGTTAACCATTTGATGTGGGTGCTAGGAACTGAGCCTACATGGTCTACAAGAGCAGTCAGTGCTCTTAACTGCTGAATCATCTTTCCAGCCTCTATATCAATAGTTCTCAACCTTCCTAATTCTACTACAACCAATCCTTTAATACAGTTCCTCATGTTGTGGTGATCCCCAACCATAAAATTATTTTCCTTGCTATTTCATAACTGTAATTTGCTACTGTTATGAATCTAATGTAAATATATGAAATGCAGGATGATCTTAGGTGACCCCTGTGAAAGGGTCATTTGACCACCATAGAAGTTGTAACCTACAGGTTGAGAACAGTGCACTGCTCTAACTGATGAATATTTAAAATACGAAAACCATGAGCAAACAGAATTCTTCCATGAAATAGTATGGCCTAAGAAATGAATTCTTTTACAGCTTTTAGTAAATTATCATAATAAATGGAAATTATCTGCTATGTTGTTAGGATTACTGTCCATATAAGAAGACACATGATTATGAAAGTCCAAAGAATAAGTCAGAGCTTGTTTCTCAAATTTGTTGGCTCCTCTAGGTATTTTCTCCTTCTCTGCCTCCTCCAACTCTTCCTCCTCTCTCTTCTTCTTCCTCTACCTTCTTCTTTGCAATACCTAGGGGTTCACTATGCTGGTTTTGTATGTTCTCTTGTGAAGCATAGTGTAACTTTTCCTGTTTCTAATAAAAAAAAAATCCAGTAGGAGTGTTATCTTTATAACAATTTCCTCTTTGTTTAGCTCAGAGGTAGTAGTGATGAAGCTAAGTCTTTGAGAACACAATTCATACATTTTGCTCTCATCTTTATACTTGAAATCTGCCAAAAGATTACACTGGTATCCAGAGTATTGAAAGAAGAACACCCAGCCCTCCCAGTGAAGAGGAGACAAGCTCCTGAAACCCAGCCCCTCCCTCAAAAAAGAAAAAAAATAAAGGAAAGAAGAAAGAGAGATGGGGGAGAAGGGAGAGAGGAAGGAAAGAAGGAAGGAAGGAAAGAAGGAAAGAGAAGAGTTCAGATGAGCTGTGTTCCTCATACTTCTCCAGAAGGCTGGGCCTGTGGTTTTCATAAAATCCCTCAGTAGTCCCAGAGCAGATCCCTGAATGCCCCTGCCCAACCTCAATAGTGTGCACTAAAGTTTTGTGTTCCAAATCTGACATCTCAGGGGTTTTGAGAAGAGATAAGTTGTCATAAATTTTAAGATGACCTCAAAATGGACATATGAGAGCAAAATTCCATTTTGAACTGTGGTGATGTTTTGAAGGTGATGCTGTTTGCCTCTCCCATCAGTCTCACAGGTATTATGCTTCATGACAAAGAAAACTTGTGGATTTCTCCATTTCAATTTTCTGAAATATTACATTTTATTTACTTATTTTTATGGTTAAAATTAAATAATCAGTGCATATTGATCATCTAAATGAAAGATCACTAAACTTAAATGTTGATAAACTTTCTGAGTGACCAAATCATCAGTGCTAAATTGATGACAAATAGCTTTCTTGCATGGAAGAACACACCACAACCAACTTAAAAATTAGGAACAATTTATTTTGCTCCACAGATTCAGAAGTTTTACTCTATAGCACATGACTCTTGATTCTTGGACAATGATAAGAGAAACTTCATGTTGGCAGAGCATATCTATACCACAACTCTACCAGGAAACAGAAATAACAAGATGAGAATGGGAAAAGGGCCAGGTTAACCTTCAAAGAAAATTTTCAGATACATATTTCTTCTTTGAACCCCACTTTCTAAAGTTCCCATCACTTTCTAAAAGACCTGGAATAGCTTTTAAGAGATCAAATTCTTGTTGGGAGGCAGTGCCACACGCCTTTAATCCCAGCACTTGGAAGCAGAGCCAGGCAGATCTCTGTGAGTTCAAGGCCAGTCTGGTCTACAGAGCGAGATCCAGGAAGGACACCAAAACAACACAGAGAAACCCTGTCGAGAGAGAGAGAGAGAGAGAGAGAGAGAGAGAGAGAGAGAGAGAGAG
>CABHPH010144642.1:7629-41137 GCA_902168325.1 Peromyscus nudipes
GGGGGGGGGGAGAGAGAGAGAGAGAGAGAGAGAGAGAGAGAGAGAGAAAGGTTCTTGCAACAATGATACACCCTTAAAGGCATGACTCTATAATAATTTCCTAACTAGGACACCTCCTAATGGCCCACTGACTCATTAGCGAGGTACACTCATCTACCAATAGCACTGCCGTCTAGGGACCAAGGCTTCAATACAAAGCTCTCAAGAGGACACTTCATGTCCAGACCTCAACAGTGCAGGAGGAACGTCCAGCCTGTAAAGAGTCCCGTGGACTCCTGACAAATCGCTTCTTTAACTCAGGAATGTGCTTCCGGAGATTTCCCCAATCCTTCATCTCCACAGGATTTTTTTAAAGATTATTCAACTTCAAATCGAGGGTGGAAAGGCGGGCAGAGAACAAAAGGCATTCAAAAAACAGTAAAAAGGATGGCGTGCCAGGAGAAAGGCGAGACTACATTCTTTCTTTCATTCTTACATTTCAGTCTGACATTCTCTCCCTGTGGAATCTTCTCCTAAAGTCTCAGAGTGGTACACCTTAAGCTAGATGTGGCCATCATGTCCCCCTGGCTGGGCTTTGTCTGTGTCTGTGACAGTTGCCTCCCAAGCACTAAATAGCTGGTCACATGAGCACTCTGATGGAGATGGCAACCTTCCCTTCATATTGTTCCCAACTCTGCCCTTGAGCACGCATGTCCTTAGAGCTGGATCTTCTAACAGCAATCAGTCTTCTTTGGGAACCAGACAGGGGGCTTCTACGTTGGTGCTCAGGCTTGATAGATAATAAGGAAAAATATCTACTTTTAACCTTGATAAATTAGAGCTCACTAGTTGAAACCATATGCTAACGGCATAATTAATGCACTCTGCTTAACCTAAGGGTGACAAGGCTTTGCTCACAGTTCATAATACAGAGTACGTGAGCTGGAGTCCACATCCATCAGCTCAAGAAAGACAGTTAAAAGTTAAAAGTTGTAGGGAAATGAA
Organism: Peromyscus nudipes; assembly: GCA_902168325.1. Classification (NCBI taxonomy): domain Eukaryota; kingdom Metazoa; phylum Chordata; class Mammalia; order Rodentia; family Cricetidae; genus Peromyscus; species Peromyscus nudipes. The sequence goes on from CABHPH010144642.1 coordinate 8,614, forward strand.
TGAACTAGTTGTTAAACTCAGTCATTAGAATTTCTCTTTTTTTTTTTTTTCCCTCAGGCTGCCGGGAAGATGGCGGACATTCAGACAGAACGTGCTTACCAAAAGCAGCCCACAATCTTTCAAAACAAGAAGTGTGTTCTGCTTGGAGAAACTGCCAAGGAAAAACTCCCTCGGTACTACAAAAACATCGATCTAGGCTTCAAGATGCCCAAGGAGGCCATGGAGGGCACCTACATAGACAAGAAATACCCCTTCACTGGTAATGTCTCCATCCGAGGTCGGATCCTGTCTGGTGTCGTGACCAAGATGAAGATGCAGAGGACCATTGTCATCCGCAGGGACTACCTCCATTACATCCGGAAGTACAATCGCTTTGAGAAGCGCCACAAGAACATGTCTGTGCACCTGTCCCCCTGTTTCAGGGATGTACAGATCGGTGACATCGTCACTGTAGGAGAATGCAGACCCCTGAACAAGACAGTCTGCTTCAATGTGCTCAAGGTCACCAAGGCTGCTGGCACCAAGAAGCAGTTCCAGAAGTTCTAAGGGGACTCTGGACAACACCCCAGAACAAATAAAGTGGTTTTCTAGCTCAAAAAAAAACAAACAAAAAAAGAATTTCTACAAATATAATCTCATAAATTATTTTTGAAAGTAACAACTACTCAAAGCTAATCTCTTTCCAATTATTTTACTATCTATGTCATATATATATATATACATACACACATATAGATAGATATAGACATGTATATATCAGTACCAGGTACCTAATTTCCTCCCAGATAGAAAGAGTCCACAGTCAAGTAATAGCAGTAAAAGGCAGAAACCACAGCTCCAGAGGTTGATGGCGAATGGCTAGTGGGTAAGTGGATGCATTACATTCCTCAGTAAGGCTAACCCTGAAGCTAGGGATTCTGTCCCTGTGACCTCTACACTCCCTGCCCCGCCCCCGCCCCAGTCAGTACCACGATTTAGCTCTCAGCTCTGCTCCATCTTTCTGCCACTTTTAGCAATTGCATTGGGTTTTATAGCAAATTACCACAAACTCGGAGCTCCAAACACACGCATTTCTCCTCACAGCTCTGGAGGACAGAAGTACAGATGGTGTTTCACTGAGCAGAAATCAAGGTGTTGTTACATCTGCCTGGAGGGTCTTTGGGGAGAACGTGTCCCTTTTCTTCTTCGTTTTCTGGAAGCCGCCAACAGCCCTTGGCTCATGAACCCACCTTTCTGTGCTCTGTTTGCAAGTTCTCTTCTCTTGTGTGTCCATGTTCAATCTCTACCTGCTTGTGTCCCCTTCTAATAACATTTGTGATGGCATTTAAGATCCACTTCAAATTCCAAGACAGCCTCTTCAAGATCTCTAATTACGTTTTTTTTGTCATATAGGTCCATAGCCTCAGCTTCCAAGAATCACAATAGGAACACATTCTTGGAACCACCACTTAGCCCACGATAGCCCACATCCTCAGCAAGCAGGAACTGATTTCACGTTGACAGTTAGGTCTCAGGCATCTGTCATCAAGAAGCCTCCAGCCTATAGAAGGAGGTAAAACTCATACTAAGATAGAATTCTGACCAAGAAGTCATTTACCAGAAAGATAAAATGATACACCACATTGGAAAACATCGTGGCCATTTCTCAAAAAAGTTAGACGTAGACCGACCATATGACCCGGCAATTCCACTCTTTATCTTTCTGGGGAGCAGAGGAAGCCCTAAGTTTGTGAAGTCTTGAGCACATGTGTATGGTTGATATGGGCATGGCCATGTCCAGGACCTAGTCTTAGACCCACAGGAAATGACGAAGGCTTCCCACCAGGGTGAGGCTCAGAGGGATGGCATAGCCATGGTCCTATGTGGACATTGATAGTGTGTGCAGAAAATGTCCACCCCAGCGTTCTCCCCACCAGGGATGTTTACAGCCTGGAGGCTTCTTCCCTACGAGATTAGATAACTCCGCCTACTTGTTTATCTGTGTACCATAATCCTACCTCCCCGCTCAACTGGATACAACTAACACACTGCGTTCCCAGCCAGCCTCTCTGTTAGAGAACCCAGTCTTTTCTTCATCTCCTTGTGACCCCCAGTCAGGTCAAGTCCCAGGAGTCATAGAGGGCTCCGCCCACATATGTTCACAGAAAGACTTGCACATAAATACTCACAGCACTGTTGTTCATGATAACCAAACAGTGGCATCAACCCAATGACCATCAGCTGGTGCCTTGCCATGGGTCAGTCTCGAGACATCTCCTACAGCATCCTCTCAGGAAAGCTGACAGACCTTTCAGAGGTTTAGAGTCTCTTGCTGCCAGTTGTCTGAAAGAACTTTCCAGAGTTTGAACCAATTCAGTGAACCAATTCAGCAAGCATTTGAGTGTTCCATATGAGACTTTGAAGACAATATTTTGTGTTTAGTGAATCATCTTTCCTGATAATTTCTTATTTTGCCGGCTAAGGTGGCACCAGAGACAAACTCTGGGACTTTTTCTCTCAGAGAACGACTGGTGAGATCTTCTAAAAGGGCCTTAAGACAGACTTTAGCAACTAGATGCCTGCCACTAAACTGCAGCTTAGCAGGGCTCCAGATTTCTCTCGGATTGCAGGTCATGTGTTATGACGATATGAAAGCCATCACTTAGGGGAAGTCAGATTGTAACACATGCTCTATTAATAACCTCTCTGGGCCCCTAAAATGCAGAGGCAACTTCTTAATAAGGTTGATGAGGGAGAGCATGACCTGTAGATGGCTGGAACACAGAATGCAGTGTCCACCAAAACTGTGAGAATGGTGGCCGTCATTCTGTCTCCAAGTATAAAGAAAGTACATGGGAAGATACACAGTCAATAATCATTTGAAAGAGCACTTCAGGTCCTCAGTTAGTGTCGGTTAAAGACAAATTCAACCTACAAAGAGATCCTTTTGGGTTTTTTTTTTATTTTTTTATTTTATTTTATTATTATTTTCTTTTTGGTCGCTCTGACATAGTTCAAAATGTGACGCATGAACTGCACCCCCTTACATTCTCCTGCACTGCTAATGTGAATGTAAATTGATACAGCCAGTTTGAAGAGGAGTGTCACATGACCCTGAACATACTCTGTCACCCTACAATTCCTCCCAGGTAAATACCATGGAGAGGTGGGGTGTATGATGCTTCCAGAATCATACAGAAGGAAAGTGGCATTTTTGTTTAAAACAGTAATTGTCCATCTGCACAACACTGGATGACGGGAGCCATAAGCCTAAGTGACCCTTGACACACGTGCCGCCATATTTGGGCTTCTCTCCTCTTTTCCTAGATCTAGGCTTTGCTTAAGTCTCCATAGCACCAGAACCTCTTCTCACAAACACCAGAACCTCTTCTCAGAAATAAGGTGACCGCGCTGTAGTTAGGCAGTTAGGCAAGAATAGATAATCCCCATAGCAACATTCCCTGCTGGCTGAACAACCCATGATTAAAATCCCCTCCCTGCTCGCAGCCCCCTTTGCCCCCAGCCTATATATGCCTTAAGAGGAAAATAAAAATTTGGAGCTTGATCAGACATCCTGCCTTGCTCTCATTCTTTGTGTCTCTTGTCCCTCTCATTCCCCAGCCCTCCCTTCGGGTCCCCGTTGAGGACCCCACTGGCTGGGGCACTGGATATATAAATAAGATATATACACACAAGAGACTACTATGTGACAGTAAAAAAACAAAGTACTATGGAAATATTGATCAATCTTAGAAACACAGCATTGTAGACAGTAAAGAAGAGTCCAAACAGTTTGTTTCCATTTTCAAAAGAGGCAAAAATTACACCCTCCTCTATTTGGAGACACATAAAGGCTTTGAACAAAGGGGTTGGAGGCATACAATGTGGTTTTAATCAAATCACTAATGGCTGCTTATTGTGACAAATATTTTAACGTCTGGGTGTATTAGTGATCAAATAATTTCAAAACGTGTTTCACCACAAATAAAGGATGATTATGTGAGGTGAAGAGATCAGAGGCAAGAGGTGGAAGAAGTCACTTCACTGAAGGAGATAAGACACCTGAGAAGTGGGCTGTCTGGCTTTTCGGGTGGTGATGGGGAAGAGCTGGTTCCGAAGCCCAGGGGCACAAGCCCGGGTGACAGTTAGAGAAACAGTAGAAAATCAGTGTGGCTGGGGTGACCAGAGCAAGAGGGAGGGAGGTGGAGATGAAGCCCCAGAAGACAGCTGGGGACAAGCCTCCAAGGCCACCATAAAGGACACAAGCTTAGACTCTCAGGTGCAGGGATTGAAATGAAGAGCAAGTGACACTTTTGAGGGATTGAGATGCTCGAACAACAGAGAAATACCCAAGCAAGTCACACCACACCCTGCACTTGATCGTAGTAGACTCTCAGAAAGTATTTGGAGAAGAAAGGAAAATAATGGACAATTATGGAATCACTAACAGCTGTGACTTCCAAGAAGACCTCATATGTACCACACAAGTCAGGTGAAAATCTCCAGCTTAAAAAAAAAAAAAATTAGATGTAATGTATGACCCCAATGTTGTACAGAGAGAAAATTCAACCAATTGAGAGAGATGATAAATAGATCATAAAGAGATGAGAGAGAGATCGCATACAAATAATAGACAGATGATTGCTAGATAGACAATAGAAAAATAAATGAAAACCATAAGGGAATATCACCACACACAAAAATGATTTTAAGTAAGCTGCTAAGTTACAAGTGTATTTGATTGTACTTTTTTTTTGTATTTTTTGTGTATTTCTAAATTCTCTGTAAAGGCAATGTATTACTTTTATATGGGAATAAAACAGCAAATGCAATTTCTCTAAAAAATTATCATAACCGCATTATATTCTTCATGTTTTCAATGACAAATGTAAGGCACTAAGTCGTCCCATCATAATTATTAGTTTCTTTCTGGGTTCCAGGGGAAAAGGAAGTATTTACTATTCCCTGGCTGGATTTGCAGTGAGCAGCCTGCAGCTCATCCATATGGCTAATCACCCAGTAGCTCAATAAACCCACTGGAGTCACTACAGAAGAATTGCTAATGGGATCATGGAAACGATTCGCCTGGTAGAAAACAAATGATTAAAAAGTCATTACATTATCTACCCAGGCAGGAGAAGAATTGCCTACTAATTCAACCACAAAAGTCACTACAAAAGACGGAGATAATTGCAATGTAAATGGGTACTCAAAGTGAGACAATCATTTGATTTTAATGACACCTTGAGAGAAAATTCAGAGTGCAGGCTAAGTTTGCCAGAATCGTGTAAAACAGCTCATTAGCACCCTCATTGGACCCAGTTGGCTGCACTTAGATGCCCAATCCTCCTCCTGGGCAATCCTTGTTAATTTCATTTTGGTGTCTGGACCTGATGTCCTCAGTTGCTTGAGGCCCACTTGGGAATGGCAGAAAACAGTTGCCCAAGAGACACATTTCCTTTTAAGTTCCTATGGGACTCAATTTGTAGCAGGATTTCTGCCATCAGCAGCCAAGAACATCTGAGTTGCTGGGTGGTGGTGGTGGAGGTGGTGGTGGTGGTGGTGGTGGTGGTGGTGGTGGTGGTGGTGGTGGTGGTGGTGGTGGTGGTGGTGATGGGGTATATGGGTCAATGGCCAACAACAAAGTGAAAGTTCTTCAGCTTCCCAAAAGTAAGATTTCCACAAAATATCTGATGGTCTCCCAGAAAACACACCCTACCTCCCCCAAAGAGTCCACCCTTTTCTAACAAGCTGAGGAAGTCTTTGTACAACTCGATCTTCCAATACAAGCGTCTGGCTCAAGCCAGAGAGGCCACTGAAGTTAGTATCTGTGTGTTCATCCACTCCTGTACCACATGCCAACTTTGTAGATGAAGTCCCTACAACAAAAGCAAACCATTGGTAGCTGGGGTCATGATGGTCCAGCCATCAAGGAAGCATACTGCTCTTGCAGAGAACCACACATATTCCATTTCCAACACCCATGCCAGGCAGTTCACAGGCCCCTGTAACTCTAATTGCAGGGGAATCCCACACCCGCAGCTTCAGCACCTGCACACACATGCACAAATATACACATAACTCAAGTTATTTTAAAGACACAAGGGCTGGAGAGATGGCTCGGCTATAAAGGCTAGACTCACAACCAAGTAATATAAAGAAACACAGTGAAGGAGGGAGGGCAGTTCACTTGGGAACGTTCGGTGGGACGCACGCCTGTAGGAAGTACTGTGGGGCACATGGAATGAGATAGCTCATTCTGGCCTGAATAGAAGGAAGGAAAGGCGGTTAAACCTGCCTTCTGCAGAAAAGATGTAACTTAACTCCCAAAGACGTAAGGTGAAGAAAAGGCATCAGGAGCAGCCATGACAGTATCCCACAAACACATTTCACAGATAAGCTCAATATTAAAGCATCTTCCCCCCCAACCATGAACATCAGGCATGTTTACACATGAACTTTATGCATGACATTCCTTTGAGGTTGACCGCTAAGGTCATCTTTTTTACATAATTAAAATTAAAAATAAATCTTTAATAAAGAAAAAAGATCCTACTTTGAATACGCTAGATTTTTCCATCTACAGCAATTTTTAACTTTTCTGACATTTATGACCTTTTGAGAAAAGGACTGATTGGTTATTTTATTTTATTTTTATTCTTCTCTCATATATTACATCCCAACCACAGTTTCCCCTCCCTCCGTTGACTTCTTAGGTCTTTATCTGAGTTTTTAGCAAGCAGAATCATCTAACAGTTTTTTCCAAAGATTTCCTATTGTCATGGTTCATTGAAAGAGTTAGTATTAAGCTTTTATATGAAATTCAATGTTTTGAAAAGGGAGGCAGTGAGAGTTTCTTCTTGCAGAGATGGAAGTTGAGTCTTTGGATATTATGATCACAGAACAGAGATCCAGAAATTATCCGTTTTGACCACCACATTCCTCACCGCAGTTTCCAAGGAAGCCAAACTCTCAGGAAACGTTAGATGAACTACTTGAAATCCCACGGTATGCAGTTCCCTGATAGTCTAGTGGAGGTCTTGGTTGGCCCTTGAAACTTGAATAGGACTCCCCGTTTTCTCCCCTAGTTCCCTCCAAAATATAAGAAATGTTCAAATGTGATTACAAGAAGAAAGAAATGAAGGGGTAGAGGAGGAGACAGTGAGGGATCGTGTGAAACAGGATTATAAAATCCACAAAGCAAATGTCCTCTCGCTTACCCATCCACCTGCTGGATCACAAAAGAAGTATCGGGATATAATTAGCTGCTGTGGTGAAAAAATAAACTCTACACATTTAGAGACCATTGAAGTTAAATTTCCATTTGTATTGAAGTCAAAGTCGATATTCTTTGTGGTGGAAGCCTTCCTCCACACAGCTCACAAGGCGTATGTGTGGATGGTGACCCCAAAGGCACCTGTGTTACAGGCTATGTCTTCAGGCTGGCTTTCCTGGGAGGCAGTGGAATATTTAGAAGCTGGGACCTTCTGGAAAGTTTTTAGATCTGTGGAGGCGTGCTCCAGTAAGTCACTTTTGTGGGACTCCCTGGAAGTTCCTGCAGGGTGATGGTGATAAGTGCTCCAACTCCTGAGAACAGCCCTCAAGTAAGTAGGGTCTTTCTGACATAGGGTAGTTGTTCAGTCCAAGAATCTAGAAGCCTCAGAGTAGGAAAGACCAAAGATGGAACGCCAGCTCAAGGCTGATGGTCCCAAATGCCGTGGAGAGTCACTCCTGGAGTCCAGGTTCAAAGACTAAATAATCTGGACGGCGTCTCTGGTATCAGTGGCAGTAACAGTGTCACCTCAAGAGGAACCCAGCTCGCATGGGACCCCCCCCCCACTTCCTTCAGCTTTTAGTGTGATTTCACCCTCCAGTCCACGGATGGCATCACCCATATTGACAGCGGGGCTTCCCCTCTGTTTGCTAATCTACACGATAACTGGAAACACCTTTACAAACACACATGTAGCTTCCCAGCTTCCCAGCTCTCTCTCTGTCTCAGCCCAGGTAAACTGATGACTGAGATCAACGATGGTGAAATTTAATCAAAACATGTGAAGAAGGACAGCAATGAATTATAATCCATTTCCTACGCAGAAGGGAACCATAGTCCACACAGAGTTGCTTTACAAATTAATAAATTGACAGTGTGATGATGCATGTGACATTTACAAAGATTCAAATGATCTTCTTCCCACATGACTATGATTACAGAGTAACACTGATGGAGGGGAGAAGCCAGGTCACACATTGACTAAGTGACCTCTGGTGAGTCATATCACACATTAGCATCTGGTGGCATCTGAGAGCATGTGAGGAGAGAGATGTGCCTTGCTTCTGCAGTCACTTAATTAATAATAAAAAATCATCGCTCAAAATTCATTCATGAGAAAACAGCTGTTGTTTTTCTGTTACCGTGATAGCCAGTTCCTGAAACGACCGAGAAGATGGAAGATCTTCGTCTCAGTTCCAGAGATTTCAGTGTTTGGTTGTCTGGATCCAACGGACCTGGCGTGGGACAGAGCACTGTGGTGAGGAGAGCTTGACAGAGCAGAGTTCATTGGCTGGTGGCAACCACAGAGTGGAGAGCTACAAATAAAACAGACAAGAAACAAGGCATCTTTCCAGGGCATACCCCTATTGCCTCCAGCCAGGCCCATCTCATTCTCTACCATCATGCCCGGGACCCATTCACTTCCTGTTGTAGTCTGAATGTGAAATGTCACCCATGAGCTGCGTTTGAATACCTGGTCTCTGGCTGGAGACACTGTTTGAGATGAAGCCTTGCTGGGACGAGTGTGTTATTGCAGGTGGACCAAGAGGTTCTGGAATCTGGTTCTACTTCTGGTTGACTCTGCTTCTTGACTGCTAATGTGTTGTGACAAGCTGACCAACCCCTCTACCCCCCCCCACCCTCCACCACGCCTTTCCCAAAATGATGGGTCACAGCATCTCATTCAACTGTCAGCCATATAAATCCCACCTCCCTTGTGTTGTTTCTTGCTCGGTGTCTCATCACAGTGAGAGAAATATTAGTATATGATTCCCCCAAGTCTGTCAGCCAACACCCAGACCTGTCATAAGCTTTTGAGGACATATTAGGTTATTACCACCACATCAGAGAAGCTCACATGGAGGGACCTTGTTCTGAGTAATTGGCCTGTGACCTTTTCAAGCGGGAAGCCCAGGAAAGACTCTGGGCTTCTGGGGGAGGATGAGGTGAAGCAAGATTCTCAGCTGTACCTTTTGTGGGAAAGGGCTTTACTGGGACAGTTAGTTGGTGGAACACAAAGGAGCCTGAAGTGTTCGCCCTCCCCACCCCCACCGGTCAAGACGTGTCCCCGTAAACTTCCTGGATCTGGTAGTGCACTGTGACCCTGTGAGAGAATGCTTTGCTGCCGGCAATGTGTTCAGGGAGGGGTGACGTTTGTCAGATTTCCCACAAATTCCGACAATTAGACAAAAGCCAGCATGCCTCAGGAACCTGAGAAACTCTACCGAGGGGTCAGTTCCCTTCTCACTGGCAAAAGAGACGATGGCGTCACAAAGAGCATGCTGGCCTCCAGGCTCCCTCAGTGTCATGAGTACCTGTATACATTTCAGAGTCCATGCTAACATCCTAGCCCTTCTCACCTCCTCCTCTACCCTAAAATCCCTCCAGCTCATGGCTCCCCCGACCCCAGTGACTCATTCTCCTTATAACCCTGCTATTTTGGCTATAGTCACTCTTTTGTCTTTCTTGCTCAGTCTCTCTCTCTCTCTCTCTCTCTCTCTCTCTCTCTCTCTCTCTCTCTCTCCCTCCCTCCCCTGTCTCCCTCCTCCCCTTCTCTCTGTTCTCCCATGTTCTCCCTCTCTCTGTCTCTGCTTTGTTCCTGCTTCTCTCATGGCCAATGTCTGCTTGCCATGTTCAGTCTACTACTTTCTCTCTCTGCTCTGGACTTTTCCAGATGCCTTTGGTTGTTCTCTCTCTCTCTCTCTCTCTCTCTCTCTCTCTCTCTCATATCTACAATAAAAACTTTCACCCCAGCCAAACCATGAAGCAGTCATGTCCTCAGTTTATACAACACTGAGTCAGCAACTTACTCTTAGAGGGTCCTCCAAAAAGTTACATCACAACTATCACTTTTCTTTAAAAGTGTTTTTGTTGAAGAAAAAAAAAACATTTTAAGTACACTTTAGACCTAAGAACTAATAAGCTGTATAGTGACAATAGAATCTGGGGAAGTGGGCTCTCCTCAAAATGTTAGGGTGCATCTGTTCTCTCCAGTGAGTGAGAAAGCACCAGTTGAGACGTTCTTTTAGCCTTCTCAGAGCCCCTGGGCCTTTGCACTTGATTCTAGGGTTGGTTTCTTTTCCTGCAACAATGGCGTTCAACAACCCAGAAGGTGTGCATTTGTCCTTAGCAATGGCTTCCCTAAGACTTAGATTTTTATCCTGGGAACTAAAAGGCCAAGCACCTGTCCACCGAGTTTCCTTGCCAGGGGGACACAGCAACACACCGACAAGTCACCAGCTGACGTTTGTAAACTATGCGTGTTCAGCGGCATCTCATCTAGAAGCCAGTGTTTCTGAAGGATGAGGACAGACGGCTGGTTGGAGCGAGGGTCCCAAAGGAAAGCAGTTCATTTCGTGACTGTAGATACCTACCGTGATGCGGCGAGCATCTTTTCCTAAGTCCATCAACCTCCAGTGTGCGAGTGAAGGAGGCGAAGCCTTTCAGAGGTGACGAGGTCATGACAATGGAGTCCTTGTGACCAGGATTCGGCCCCTCACAGAAGAGTGTGTGCAAAGCTCTCCTCCTAGGCTCCTTGTGAGGACACAGCCATGCTGTGACTGTCTATGAACTGGACGGTCAGCCTTTGGGAAGCACCTACTGGAAACCATGGTGAGACAATTACCAGGAGACGGACACTGTGCTGAAGGATGGACTCTGGCCCTAAGGCAGGCACTTTTTAAGGAAAAACATTTTAATTGAACTATTACATACACTCATGGGCATAAAATCATAATCATACTACTTGGTGTATTTTTATCACCTCCATAGGCTGAGGACGCCAACACTGAAATCAAGGAAGAGTATGTCCAGCTCTTAGAAGTCTCCTTGCTCCTTCCAAGCCCCTAGCCAAGGCTGACATCCACTTGACATTAAACAAGGCTTCGCTTTGCCAAAAAAAAGTCCCACTTTTTCCTCTCTCTGTGTCTACGGTGTTGGGGATCAAACTTCAGCCTGTGCCCGCTAGGCAAGTACGAGCTACATGAAGTTCCAACCTGGTCAACTTTCAGTGAATGCTATTTGGTGCAGAACTGTGTACCCACAGGATCTCAAGGCTCTCAGGTGGCCGCCATGTACAGGTCATCCGGATTGGCTTCTCTGCGGTGCGAAGTCCCTGGTTAACAAACAGGGGTGGTGGACTTGGCAGCCAGTCCACGCGGAGATTGAGCAGGAGCTGCTGAATACGGTTGCCAGCAGGGGGCGCCTGGTGATTCCACCCACTCCTTCTGTTAGAAGCTGTGTATGCGTCTCTCTTACATCAACCCTGCGTGAGTGTTGTTTGAAATAGAAGCGTGAGTGGAGTTGTGGTGGAGTGAGATTTAGCCACGGATCTAAACAGCATTCTGAACTTAACGTATTTCTTGGAAGTCCAGTCTCCAAGTCTTTCATGCGAGGCCTTCAGGAGGACCTCTGGAATTTCCCGGGGTGCTGCGGCTCCTTACATCAGTAGATCCCACTCCCGCGGTGGAGGCTCTCAGATGGAACCACTCTTGGGTTTGCGTCACACAAATCTCCACAGAGTTCAAGAAGAAACAGATGGATTCGCAGCTAAGCCAGCTGAAGCATCCCTCCTTCCTTTTGTAGTCTGAGCCCCTGGAGCCCCGATGAACCCATGATGGTAGAGCCCTTCTCCTCGATCCCGAAGTCCCCTGGTGGTTCTTTCCTCATCCTGTGTCCCTCTTGCTGGTCTTCTATTTTCTTTCCTTCCTTTTTTCTTCTCACGCTTTTACTGTTCACAAGGGTTCCAGTTGTATTTTTGGGGAGGGGGTTCAAGACAGGGTTTCTCTGTGTAGCTTTTGGTGCCTGTCCTGGATCTTGCTCTGTAGACCAGGCTGGCCTCGAACTCACAGAGATCCGCCTGCCTCTGCCTCCCGAGTGCTGGGATTAAAGGCGTGTGCCACCACCGCCCAGTTGTATCTTACTGGGAATCATATGCAGAGCAGAGGGAAAGGAAGGTGAGATAATGCCAGGAGAAAGGCAGGGATGGGAAGAGGACCCACATGGATATAATGTGTGTCACAGGCCTGTAACCATGGAAAACAAGATATGATGGATAGATGGATAGATGATGGATGGATGACTGGATGGATGGATGGATGGATGGATGGATGGATAGATGGATGGGCAGACAGACAGATAGACAGATGATAGATAGATGATAGGTAGGTAGGTACGTAGGTAGATAAATAGATAGATGGAGATATATTCTTTTAAAGAGAATTTAAATTTGTAAAATTTACTAGAAGAAATGACTAAGTAAGAATTTTTGGTTTTGTTTACCAGCGGGGAGCAATGAGATCATTTGAAACTCCAGAATGTTCAATCTGAGTTCCTAGAACCCAAGGTTCAGCGGATCCAGCGATAGATGGTTAATCTTGATGACATGATGTGATTTATAATCAACATGGAAACAAACCTCAGGGCATGTCTGGAAAGAAATTTCTAGACCAGATTAACTGACATGGAAAGATTGACCCTAAATCTTCCACGGACTGGGGTCCTGGGCTAAAATCAAAAGGAGAAAGTGAGCTGAGCACCAGCATCCTTCTCTCTGTGCTTCCTGACTGGACACATGTGGCCAACGGCCTCAGCTCTTATGGCCGAGACTTCCCCATCATGGTGGACTGGACCCTTACACTAGAGGCAAAGTAAGCCTTTCTCTCCTTCAGTTTCTTTTGTCACACATCTCATCACAGTGACCAGAAAATACTACACACTCCTCGTACAGATTAGGAAGTACATCCAGAGGTTTCATCTGTCAGCGTTCATACACGTGGTCACTGCCAAGCAGTCACGTCGTTAGTCCTCCATACGGTCTTCCTTGCCCTCATGATTGTTCTTATGACCCAGAAAAGCAAACATATCAACTTCCTCCTAAACGTCCCGTGGAAGCGGCAAGCCCCAGCAAGTTGAGAAATTAAGTACAGTGTTATTTGCAAAAGCATCCATCAGCCTCCATTAGTCCGGCCTTCAGAAAGCACAATACAAAGGAAACAGCGTCTTTACTACCTTAAATTAAGGGCGGCACATTTGGTGAGGCCCCACTCCCTCACTCACTTGTTTTGAAAAATGTCGAAACGTCTCTAAGGAATTCAAGCTTTTTGTCTGCTTGTGGTTTGTTTGATATGCAGTACCCCCTTTTATCCCCAGTGATCCCCCCTCTCTCCCTCCTCCTACCCCACCTTCATACCCCACCTCAATCCCACATGAAGCCTGGAAGCTCTTAAGGGGAACTATCACCACCACCACCAAGGGCGTAGCATCATCCCCACGACTGATCCCACATGGTGTCTCCAGAGATGAAGGGTGAAGCTTTGCCGCTGTCTGGCCCCTCAGGGTGATGTGTGGACACAGTTCTCCTTGTCTCTTACATTTCCATTTCAGAGGTGAGTTTACCTTGCCAGACTCAAGAGTGCCTGCTCCCTGGCTTCAAGAAAACCTGCAGCCATGCCTTTTCCATTTCTTCAACTGCGTTCAAGAGCAACAAAGTCCAGAAGTTTGAGAAGCTTTAAAAGTATATTTCATCTGATCCTGTGCCTGCTGAATCCATGCTCCAATTTACCTTTGAGCTCTTGCCTAGTCCTGCTAGTTCAGATCTTCTTTTTTTGTGTCCATAAACTATATTTAGATTTTTTTCACTTTCCCCTAACTTTAGTTTCCAGGATGGAAGAAGTTTCATCCCAGGCTCTAATTAAAACTCCAGCTCGAAATCTGTCATTTGTTTCCAAGATGTCTAAAGAGGTGTCTGTCTCAGTTTCTACCCTCTACCAAAAACCAGCCCCTTGGAACATAAGTGGAGATTTCTAGAAGCTTCTACAGTGGGCCGTGTCTCACTCTGGAGCCTGAATATGTTCTCCTGAGCTGTTAGACAGCAGCAATGTAGGGAGGACAAGGGGTTAAGAAGATGATGTGTCCAGTGAGGACAGCATGTAGTCTTCCTTCCCAAAGCAACCCCTATGGAGGCTGGGGATGGGTCAGTAATGTGCTTTCTGGGCAAGCATGGAGACCTGAGTCCAGTGCCCAGAATTTGGGTAAGAAGCTGGGAGTGGTGGTGACTGTTTGTATTCCCAGCACCAGAGAAAGACTCCTGGGGCCCACTAGGCAGACAACCTAGCCTAGAAAGTTCCGGATAAACTGAGAGCTTGACTTATAGTGAGGTAGTGACTGGCGAGAATGGCCCATTTGGTGACAACGCCTGCTGTCAGGCCTGAAGAACGGAGTTTGAACCCATGTAAAGGTGGAAAGAGAAGACCAACTCCAGAACATTGGACTTTGACTTCCACAGGTACGCTGCGGCATGTGAACCTGTGTGATACACACACACACACACACACACACACACACACACACATACACATACACCAAATAAATAAAATGTAATTTTAAAAATAAAAATCCTAACATGAAGCAAGATGGACAGTTCCTGAGGAGGGACACACCCCATTTTGACCACACACACACACACACACACACACACACACACACACTCCCCGGCATTGGTTCTTTGAAGCATCTTGCCTTTGGCACTAAAATGGCAGCAGCTTAAGTACTGTTCTAAGTTGTTTTAAAGAAAGAAGTGGCCGACTGTTTTTCTTCCACGATCCTCCTTGTTCAGCCGGTCATGTGTAGAGGAGCCAGGGAATCCTGGCTGTAGAGACAGATTTGTCTGGCTCTCCTAATGGCTTGCCCAGTTACCGGAGCCTCACGGCCCAAGCCAACAGCCACGCCACCAAAGACGCAGCCAGGAAAGGCCATGAAAAGAGAAAGGAGAGGGACAGACACATGAAAGCAATTCTGCTCCAGTAAACTGTTTCATGGCATTCAAGGAGGTGGAAAGGCAAACAACTCCAAATACAACCTTAAAAGTGCTCAGCAAGAAACAAACTGCCCAGTGGGAGCCTTTGGGACTCTGTGCTGATGTAAAATGCAGTTATACAAGGAGCCCAGGCTGTGCTGGTATGGGGTAAACACTTGTCCTGCGGAATGCAGCTTGATGTAGACCTATTGTGCGTCGGATGGGATTGACAGACGCCAAGAGAGGCTTACTTTGATTTCAGAATGCCTTTTCCTTACACACACACACACACACACTCACTCACACACACATGAGTGTGGAACTGTAGGGATGGGGAAATGTCTGTAACAATTTTCGCATGTGTGAGATTGCCCCAAGAGGTGTATCATGTTTAGAAGCCTTCGCAGTTTCGTTAATTCACCTTCCGAGGAGCTGACGCTCTACAGAACATACTCTCGCACAAAGCTGGTCTCTAACGAACACTGAAGGACAAACTCACTGTTCAACATGCTCTGTGAGATTCTGTAGTTGCTCAGACAAGAGATAACTGCTCAGGTGGTCAGCTGGCTTCTTACCCAGCACTTAGGAAAGCAAGCTCGACATGAATAACATTCTCAGATGTGGCCCAGGGGACAGACACTATATTAAGTGGGCAAGTGGTCCCTGCTCAGTTTCTCCTCATCAGATTTGCTAGGAAGAAAACCCAGCTGCAAAGATGTAAAGTATTTGGCTAGGGGTGTAGCTCAGTTGGTAAAATGCCTTCCTTTTAAGAACAAAGACCTGAGTTTGCCCCCCAGAACTCAGGTTAGCCCTGCATGGTGATATGCATTTGTAATCTCTGCACTACCGAGGCAGAGACAGGTGGATTCCCCAGGGTTTGCTGGTCACCCATAACACTCTGTCTCAAAAAAAAAAAAAAAAAAAAAAAAAAAGGCAGTGCCTGAGGAATGATAGCAAAAGTTGCCTCTGGCTTCCACATGCAAAAGAACACACATGCATGTATATCCACATACATGTGTACCCACAAATATGGATGTGCACGCACACACACACACATTATAAAGTATCTACCAGTGAGTTTATGCAACATTGGGGGGGTAGTTCAGACAAGCGCCTGGAATGAGTTTCCAGAGTGACCATTAATTACTGCTACACACTTAATGTTAAATAAGAATGCCATTCATTTGTTTAGACAGTAGCATTTGTTACCCAGAAGCCCCTGTGCTTTGGGGCTGAGTTCGGTGGTCAACCCTGCAGAAATTTTCCTCTCCTGGAACATGAGCTTCAAGTGTCAACCTCTCCAACCTAGCTGACTGACACTCGGCCAACAGACTACGCATAGACCCAAATGCAAACTAGAAACGTCACAAACGAGGATGAAGATTGAATTCAGGAAATCAGAATGGCAGAGGGAGTTTATCTTGTCCCACCTTATCACTCGGTAGACTCGTGCTTGAAAAATAAATCCCCAAGTGGTTTTTGTCTGTTTGTTTCAGCTTCTATTTCTTGCTTGTTTTGTGTGCACTGGCTGAGGTACCAGGGGAGGTCAGAGGACAACTTGTGGGAATTAATCTTCTTTTATCAAGTGGGTCCCAAGGCACCTTTCCCCACTGTGCCGTCTCACCAGACCCTAATGCTTCTAAGTTTTTTTTCAGAAATGAATCAGACAAGATTGGGTACATTCAGAGAGATTGGAGAATGAATGGGGTGGGATCCTTAATTAGGGAGGGGGGAGTAAAGATAAACTGATACAGAAGGAGAATAAAATAACATGAGGATGTCTAAAACAGTCATAAAGACTCATACTGTTACCTACCTATAATACTTATAAAATATGCAAGTCTGTGCTGTGGGATGGACTGTATGTCAAATGCTCTGATTGGTCAATAAATAAAACACTGATTGGCCAGTGGCCAGGCAGGAAGTATAGGCAGGGCTAACAGAGAGGAGAATTAAGAGAACAGGAAGCTGAGTGAGGGAGACACTGCCAGCCGCCGCCATAACAAGCAGCATGTGAAGATGCCGGTAAGCCACGAGCCACGTGGCAAGGTATAGATTTATGGAAATGGGTTAATTTAAGCTATAAGAACAGTTAGCAAGAAGCCTGCCACGGCCATACAGTTTGTAAGCAATATAAGTCTCTGTGTTTACTTGGTTGGGTCTGAGCGGCTGTGGGACTGGCTGGTGACAGAGATTTGTCCTGACTGTGGGCCAGGCAGGAAAACTCTAGCTATAAGTCTGTGTAGATATATACATATATAATTTAAGTGAAATTTTCCAATATGAGCTGACATTGTCTCCCTGCAAGAGCTAATAAAAATCCCAACACCAGGCATGAGAAGCCCTCTATTGAGTTGTTGGTCAAGGTTATCCAAGCAACTCCCAAAACATTAGAGGCTATTTATGTTGCCTCTTTGATTGCCTCCCAGAGGTGGAAGGTGGGTCCCTTTTGTCTCTCTTGTTCCTGCAGAGAAAAATCTCTGCAGGGTTGACCACTGAACTCAGTCCCAAAGCACAGGGGCTTCTGGGTAACAAATGTTATTGTCTAAATGAATGAATGGCATTCTTATTTAACATTAAGATTAAGTGTGTAGCAGTAATTAATGGTCACTCTGGTAACTCATTCCAGGTACTTGTCTGAACTACCTCCCAATGCTGCATAAACTCACTGGTAGATACTTTATAATGTGTGTGTGTGTGTGTGTGTGTGTGTGTGTGTGTACATGCACATCCATATTTGTGGGTACACATGTATGTGGATATACATGCACATGTGTTCTCTCAAACTGTGTACTTCAGACACAGGACCTGAAGGACCTGAGCTGGATCTGACCTGAAAGCTTCCTGCCTGAGGTCTAGTTTTCGTGGTACTAGAAGGTATACAAGCTTCCAAATAAGGGAACTAACCAGTAGTCCTACCTAGCTACAATGCCTATGAATCACAATGACTAGCATGATAACTTGAAGAATTCAATAGAGGCACACACCTTGTTGGTAACCAACAGCTCTCTAATTGGATGTAAGGCCTGCTCAAAGAGGAAATCATACCTAGTACTGGAAACCCAGCCAGCTGAAGTCTAGTCAAGCCACAGATCTTAGAGCTAATTTACTAAACCAGCATAACCCCTAACTACATTCTAAATATTTTTTCTTATACCCACAGATAAGTCTAGTCCTCACCCCTTATCAAGGAACTTCTCTTTGCAACAGATACAGACCATTACAGAAGCCAGAACTGATCAAAATACAGAATTGTAGAATCTTGTCCCAATGAATACATTTACAACACAACTCCTGCAGCTAAGGCTCCAGGATCATTGCAGAATAAAGGGTGGAAAGATGGTTAAGAACCAGAGGAATAGGAAGTTTGCTGTGAGATTGTCTCCTAGAATTGTCAAAGAAGCTACACCCATGAATCTCACCAACATGGCTGCCTAAACAGGATATGAATAAAGATAACACCTATAGACACGCTAATGTGGAAGAGGAAAGATCATGAAGCTTCAACCCTAGACAGAGAACTACAGGCAGCTGAGGAATGCTGAGAGTAGGAAAAATGTTTTTCCCCAGGAAGAGAATACCTCTCTGCGGAGTCTGTTAGTATACCAAAGCACGTACTGGCACCCAGGATCCCACAGCATTGCAAGTACCTATTACACTCCTCAGAGTCCGTGTTAACATCCTAGCCCTTCCCACCTTCTCCCCTACCTTAAGCTTCTCCAGCTCATGGGCTTCCCTCCCTGCAGCTGCTCCTTCTCCTTATAACCCTGCTATTTTGTCTATGTGCCCTCTCTTTGTCTTCTCCTCTTAGTCTCTCCTCTCTCTCTCTCTCTCTCTCTCTCTCTCTCTCTCTCTCTCTCTCTCTGCTTTGCTCCTGCCCAGGTCCAGTCTGCTCACCATGTTCAGTCTACTACTTTCTCTCTCAGCTCTGGACTCTTCCAGATGTCTCTGGCTATTCTCTCTCTCTCTCATATCTACAATAAAAACCTTCCTGTTGACCACACCATGGAGAGGTCCTGTGATCAGTTTATACGGGTACTATTGCTGTTAAAGTAGTTTCTTTTCTCTTCTCTGAACAGCACAAAGATTGAACACTTAAGAGTAAGTTCCACTCTAAGAAGATCCCCAAATAAGCCAGGAGAGACATAAATCAGCATATGCACAAATTGTAATACAGAAACATGAAAACACAAAGTCCCCTAAAGATCAGAACTCCTCAGTGACCAAATCCAAAGACACTGAGATCTTTGAAATGCTGAATGAAAAAGTCTACTTCTCAAAATGACTAATGACTTCACAGAGACAAGGGAGGTGGTCATGGGGACCTTCCCCTTACTGATGAACTATGGCTGCTGATAAAGACTCTGGGGTTGGGGGAGCCACTGTCTCCAGTTGTGTGTCTAATGGTGAGCCCACCAAGCTCCAGCAGATAGTTCCAATCCCACGACCACATAAACAGCCCAGGAAAATTCACAGAGACACAAATCAAACAAGAAGAAATGAATGAAAGAGACTAATAGGGAGGGAGTCAAGAGAAGCAAGGGTGGGGGGGCAAGAGAGGATGGGGGTGAGAGCAATCATAACACATTAGACACACGAGTGAAATTATCAAAGAACAAATTTAATTAATAAAAATGATTGATGATTTCAAAAAGGAAACGGGTAAATGAAAGAAATAAGGAAATTAATTCAAGATGCCACTGAGAAAGTCGGCAACATAGAAGGGTCGGTCTACAACCCCAATGACGAATTCAGAGAAAAACAAAGTGAGATTCGGGGGCAAAAAAGGACAAAAATGTTGGAAATAAAAAACTCCACTCAAACAAACATATAAACAAAAATAATGGAAATCCTCACCAACAGACTAGGCCAAACATAAGAAAGAGTATCAGGCATGGAAATCTGAAGAACTACTACATTCGGGCATTAGTAAAGAAAAAAGAAAAGCAATAACCACAGTTTCTAAGAACTCTGAAATGTGACGGAGAGAAAAAACAAAAACAAACAAACAAAAAAAAACCAAGAAGCCGTGGGGTTAGAAGGCTCTTATAATAAAAAAGAAAGGAATCTGAGGGCATAGAGAAATCTATTCAATGAAATTAAAGAAGAAATCTTCTCTAATCTGGAAATTCTCTATCCAAGAATAGGAAGAAGCAGTTAGGACCCCACACATACATGACAAGAATCTCTTCATAGCACATTATAATGCTGAGACCATGAAACAGAAAAACAATATTAAAAGATGTAAGCAAAAAACAACAACAAAAATCCTAACTCATATAGAAAGGCAACCCCATGATAACAACTTGGATTCTCAGCAGAAACCTTAAAAGACAAGGGAGGGTCTAACGATGGGTTTTAAACTCTGAAAATAAATAAATACCAACCAAGAAACTTCATCCAGTAACATTATCTTTTTAAACTGATCGATAAATAAAAGCATTCGAGACGAGCACAAATGCAGTCCATAATTATCAAGGCAGCATTGCAGGAGACACTTATGGGACTCTACCCACGGAGGAAGAGGGCAGAGTGAGGGACAGAGGCACAAGGATGAACTGAGAAAGAACTAATCACGGCCAACTCAATAAACTGGCAAGTCCCTCAAGCAAAGAGGGGCCCAAAGAAATGCAAACAAAATAAAACACGATAGCTGATCAGGAAAATGAGACAACAAAATGATAGGAAGTAGTAACCACCTCTCAAAAATAATCATAAATGTTGATGGTCTAAATTCTCTAATCAAATAATACTAGCTGACCGGATTGAAAAATGGGGTCCCACTATTGTCTGCAATAAATGCACTCATTTGTACAGACACTCACAGACTGAAAACACCAGGATGCAAATGATACACCTAGCAATGTTAGGCAAAACTCAGCTGAATCAGGCTGAAGAGGGGTTGGAGAAATGACTCATAAACAGCACTTGCTGCCCTACCAAATGACCTGAGTTCAGTTCCTAGAATCCATATCAGGTTGCTCATAATTGCCTCTAACTCCAGCTTTGGGGATCTGACACCCTCTTCTGACCTCCTCCAGGGGCATTGCACTCCAATGCACCTACCCACACACAGACACACATATGCACATAATTAAAGAAATAAAAAGAAAAAAATTTAATTGGGAGGAAGAGATAAAGAAGGTAACTGTTCCTAAGGAGAACATTCCTTTAAGAATATGTAATAATTGTAAACATATATGCACCAAATGTTAATGCACCAATTTTCCTGAGATAAACACTGCTGGGTAGATTAGTCCAGACTGGGTAGTAATGGGTGATGTCAATATTTAATCTCACCAACAGATAGATCATTTAGACAAAGACAGAAAAAAAATTGACAGAGACTTCTGAGTTAAAGACTGCACTGTAGGTCAACAGGACTTTACAGTATCCATAGACTACTCCGTCCTAGAGATATAGAAGATACATTCTTCTCAGCTCTGAACTTCTGCTAAGTAGATAATAAGTACATCGAGTAAGTTTTAAAATAAAAGGATAATGTCTTTTTTTAAAAAAAAACAAAAAACCTGATTATAGTGGAATAAAACTGGAAGCCAGCAGTAGAGAGACAGCATAAACTGAACGCGTCCATAGAGATGAAAAGATGCGCTCTTCAGTGCTAAACATGTCCCTGGAGAACTTGAAAATTTAAATCCCCAGAGTCAAACAGGAATGGAAGAACAACTTAGAACTTTGGGGAAACATCCAAGACAATTCTACAAAGGAGGCCATTGCCGGGCGGTGGTGGTCCACGCCTTTAATCCCAGCACTCGGGAGGCAGAGGCAGGCGGATCTCTGTGAGTTCAAGGCCAGACTGGTCTCCAAAGCGAGTTCTAGGAAAGGCGCAAAGCTACACAGAGAAACCCTGTCTCAAAAAAAAAAAAAAACAAAAAAAAAAAAAACAAACCAAAAAAAAAGGAGGCCATAGCCTTGAGTGTTGATATTAAAATATCAACGAGCACAGAGATAAATGGTAAATGAAAACAACAGAATAAAAATAAGAGGAAAAGAAAGGGAGGAAGACACCCACAACCCCAGTCTCCGTCCATAAATTTACACGAGGAGCGCGCGCGCGCGCACACACACACACACACACACACACACACACACACACACCCCAGAAGTAAGGCTTTATCTAGTTAAAACAGCAACAAAAGCAATAGTAGCAAAAAGCATGAACAATTGGAGAAAATGCTTATAGGTCCCAGAGCTTAAGTGTCCTTAATAAGCACGGAAGACATTGTTCGATTAAAAAATATAGATAACAAACTTTCATTTAAAATCAAATTATGAACAATTCAATTTTAATACAAATAAAAGGTAATCAACTAATGGTTGTTAGTATTCTTCTCTGGTTATCAAAGTTGCAGACACTTAGAAAGGAAATAGCACAAATGTCATTGTGGTCAGATAGCATTCCCCTACACTGTTAGCTTTTAAATGGTCTTAAACTCCCCAGTTTTGCGGTGTTGTTTAAAAGAAGCTATTTGGTGCCTGGCCTTGAATCTCTGTATCTGCCTCCATCAGTCACAGGACAAAGGCTCTATGATGACAGCTAGGTTATTTGCTAGGCTGGCCACTAGAGTAGACCGGTCCAGGCACCCTCTGGACCACTGCCAGCAGACCAAGGTGGGGTCAACCTTGTGGATTCCTGAGAGCCTCCCCAGCACCCTGCCTCTTCCTATTTCCATGATGTCCTCATCTATCATGGTATCTTCCTCCCTGCCCTCCCACTCTGTCCCTGTTCCAGCTTGACCCTCCCATTTCCCTATGTTCTCATCCACCACTCCTCACCCTCTGCCACCCCCCACACCCAGTCCGCTCATGTAGATCTTCTCATCCACTTCTCCTTCACAGGTCATCCATGTGTCCCTCCTAGGGTCTTTCCCTGTTAGCTAGCCTCTCTGGGGTTGTGGGTTGCAGTCTGGCCATCCCTTCCCTCACATTTAGTAGTCACTTATGAGTGAGTACATACTATGTTTGTCCTTCTGAGTCTGGGCTACCTCACTCAAGATGATATTTTCTAGTTCCATCCATTTGCCTGCAAATTTCATGATATCATGCACCAGTGGATGGCTGCACACTCACGCACTCATGCACTCATGCATCAGCGGATGGCTGCACACCCATGCACATGTGGGCAGCACTAACTGGGCTTAGTGAATTATCAACAAAAGAGAGAGAGAGAGAGATTGAGAGAGAGGGAAGGAATCATGAAGTTGGGGGCACACCCGGGGGGTAGCACCGGCAGGGAGAAATGGGGTAGATGTGATCACATTTGATTGCACACATATATAAAATACTCAAAGAATAATTTTTTAATTTTAAAAATAGAAAAGAAGGAATGGTACCAAACTAATTCTATGATGCCAGTACTGCTCTGAGATCAAAACCAAACAGAGACACAATAAAACAAACAAACAAAAAACCCCTATTGACCAATCTCTAAAAAATAAACATAGACATAAAAATTCTGAAAAAAATATTAGCAAGTCAAATTCAGCAACGTATTAAAATGATCATGCAGCATGATCAAGCGGTTTCATTCCAGAAACAGGGTATGGTTCAACACACGCATATCAATAAAGGCAATGCAGCCCCGAAACAGACGTGGGGGGAGGGTGTGGCTCAGTGAGTAAGAACATTGGCCGTGCAAACATTCAAAATCTCAGATCAAATTTCCAGGACCCATGTAAAAGGGTGGGTGTAGTAGGGTGTGCCTGTACCCCAGCACTCGGGGCTGGGGACAGAGGCAGGGAGATCTCAGGATCCCGGGGACTCAGTTAGAGCTGGTCACCAACCTAGCTCTAACTGTGTCCTGAGGGAATTAAATGGAGACAGAGCAGGACCCCAAACAGCCTCCTTTGGTCTCTAGGCATGCAGCAGAACACACGTGTATGTATACCACACCGATATAACATCCCTTCAAAACAGAAGTCTCGACAAAACTAGGAATAGAAGTAGCATGTATCAATATAATCAAAGTTAGACTTGACACACCTATTGCCAACATTATACGAATGGGGAGAAGTTAAAACTTTTCCTTTCAAGTCAGGGACGAAACAAGTTTCCCACTGTCTACACTGTTACCCAGCATAGGACTTGGAAGCCTTAGCTAGAGCAATAAGGCAAGAGGAAAAAAAATAATGTGACAAAAATTGGAAAGGAAAATGTGAAATTATCCCTAAATGCAGAAGATATGATTGTATACTTAAAAAACTTTAAGGAGTCCATCAGAAACAGCTTAATTAGATCCGATAAACACTTTTGGCCAAGTGCCGGGAAGTAGTAGCTTGTCCACACACGCACACTAAGATAAACACCAAGGGGACTCGCTGTCTCTATTCACTGTCACCCCTAATATGTATTTTCTTGGGTACCAAGTTGTCATTTTGGGGTGATCCCGAAGTCTCTCAAGTTACCTTCTTCTGATCATGCTCTAGTATTCCACACTCAGCCTGTGAGCGAAATTAGAGCTTGCATTCTCCTGAGCAGTGGAAATACCCTTGAAAAATGAGGGCCTGATCTCGATTCTTGTGGGAGGTGGCATGTGTTTTCCCTCAGATTTCAGGTGAATTGATTGCCTTGTGGCACAAATGCTCTAAAGAGCCCCAGAGGGGAAAGAGTTATTCATTTAGAAACTGACTCTATTGGGGCTGTTGTTAGAATGATGATCTTTTTCAGCCATGACAATCCAGATTTCCTGTGTCGTTACTCTCAAACTGTGTGAGTTCAGAAAAGTCATTTGGATGTTCTGAGCTCTCACTGGAGCTGGAGGGAGCCTTGACCCACAGAACCACGCCAGCAAGTTCATGGATCTGTTACATGCAGCAGAAACGCTCCTCCAAGCAACTGCATTTTTGGTGTCAAGGTCCATGCATCCATCCAAATGACTATATATGGCCAAGGTGGACAAGGTCACAGATTATTTTAATGGCCAATTTCAAACTTTTCCTATTCTGGGGAGTCATTCATAGGATAGGTGAGTCAGATGATTCCATTCTCTGATTGGCTAAGGCTGATAGACCCATCTCAAAGAACTACTGACGAGAGAAAATTGAGGAATATTTTTCATAATAAACCATGAGAAACATCGCCCTCCAAATAAAAGGTGTTTATTCTCTTATTACAGAATGACAGAATAATGCACATGCCCATGGCAGAAGCCACAGATTGCTCCATTATTCTGTCCAGCATGGTTCAGTAGCCTGCTAGATAGAAAGTGCCATATAGAAAAGCCTGTGAACTCCGACTTGAAGTGATGATTTCTATCCACAGAGGCTCTAGAATAACAGCACGGTCTGGGCTCCTAGCTCACCGTGCTCTTTGGAATCACTAGTTTCTGGAGCCAGTTTCTGTTGAATGAGCAGTTGGCAATCTTGGAGTTTCTTCCCCTTATTGCCATCCCTGATATTGATTTTCTTTCGTGCTGAACTTGTCCTTGGATGGCTCAACTCCTCTCTCGTGGTACCTCCTGCTCACAATCTCCAGAAACTTCAGAAAAGTCTAGAAGTTGCCCCTGCCAGAAAGTGTTTGTGTCTCTGGGATTCTGTTGCTCACAGAGTGACATGTTTTATCTGGGGGGTAGCTGGTGGGAAGTCATGAGCCACGAAAATCCCATCTTCCAAATTCGTTTACTTCACAGCCTCTCGGGGCTGTCACCGCAAGGAAAATATCAAGCGGGGGTCTTCCATCCTTTTAATGCACCTTGAACTTGAAAGGAGTTTTAGTCACAAACCAGAAGGTGGCTTCACGCAGTCCCAGACTGATGAGTGTTGCGTGGTGCTCCACACATGGCATTGATGAATCCTTAGTCTGGCATTTCCTGCAAGTCGCTTACAATTGATTACTGGATTTTACAGGCCGGACTTGGCTGCTCACCGAGGCAGCATCCTCGGCTCTGGAGAGCTTTGCCACATGTCTGTCCAACTTCCCCTTTACTATTTATTTTTATGCCGTATTCCAGACCCTTCCCTTTTGTATTTGATGATTTTCCAGACTTCCTGTTCAGCCAAAGGAATTAACAGATAACCCAAGTCAACAACTTCATGGCTACAGACAGACCCAAAATCCTGCCATCACACTGGTGAATACAGAATTGTATGGCTTCTCCTTTCTAGATTCTATCCAACCAAATGTGAAATCCAGCGGTTGTTGACCGTCAGGAAGCTGTCTGGGCCAGGGCTTTCGACAGTGTAACTGATTCTTGGCAAAGTTTTGCTACCTAGAGAAAGGGGAGCTCTACACACCCCTGCTAAAGTTACTGCAATAAAGGAAGTTTTATTAAACGCTTTGACACGAGGTTTGGCTTTGCCTCTCAATCAGTCCAATATGTGCAGCTCAGACAACATTTCCTTTCTTCTGCTTTACATAACTTGTTTAAGATTTGTAAATTTCCTGGACCAAAATTTTGTGGCCTGTTTAAACTACTTTTCTACTCTGCCGCTAAACTTCCATCTTCTCTCTCTCTTCAAAATGAGAGCCAGCAGAGCGAGGATGGCGGCTCGTCGGTGGTCCATGTCCCTCTCACATCCTCAGGAGATGGTTTCAAACGGAAGGCATCAATCCATGGGTTAATGAGCTCTCACTGCATCGTTTTGGCTTAGGATAGATTAAGCATCCGAAGCATTTAGGGCAGTGGTTCTCAACCATGCTAATGCTGCGCCCCTTTAACACAGTTTCTACTTCATAACTGTAATTGTGCTGCTGTTATGAATTGTAACATAAATATCTGTGCTTTCTGACTGTCTTAGGCGACCCCTGTGAAGGGGTCATGACCCATAGGCTGAGGACCACTGCTTCAGGTCCTTCAGCACACCTTCCTTCTGCATGATACAGCCAGAGAAAGTGGGAAAGGAGCACCCAGTTTTACACATCTTTCCCAACCACAGTTCCAGAAGTGGGGTTGCCACCGTGGAGCATGCAATTTCAATCTGAAGTAAAGAGTAGAGCCCTAGGAAGAAGTGGCAAGGAAGATAGAGAAGGGAAGAAAGAGATGAGAAAGAAAAAAATGGAAAAAAGGAAGAAATATTTTCTGAGTACTTACCATGAGTCATACATATAGTATGATGGATTGACATTTAACATCTTGAGCGATTCCATCTGGACTTGGAAGTTGGACTTTCTAAGTCAGATCTCTCTCTCTCTCTTTCTCCCCCCTCCCCCGTGTGTGTGTGTGTGTGTGTGTGTGTGTGTGTGTGTGTGTGTGTGTGTATGTGTGTGTGTCTGCACGTGTGTGGAGGTCAGGAGGACCACCTTAGCCAAGAGGCCATCCTCAGAAACATCATCCACCTCCTTCGAGACAGGGTCTAGGCCTGGAGTTCACCGGTTGAGCTAAACTGTCCAGCCAATGAGCCTCAGGGATCCTCCTGTCTCTGCCTCCCTGGTGCTGCGTTAGAAGCCCAGCATTTTTACATGGTCCTGCAGACTGTAGGCAGGGTCTCAGGCTTGTGTAGTGAGAATGTTAGAGGAATGAGCTATGGCCCAAGACCTCTAAATCAAATCTTTTTTGTTTGTTTGTTTGTTTGTTTTTGTTTTTATTTATTTATTTTTATTTTTTGCCAAATGCTGTTTATTGAAGGAGGGAGGAGGTCTTAAATACAGGCTTACAGCACAATGGGAGAACCCCAGAGGGCAGAAGTTCGCTACTGATGTTTTACAATCTTGCATCTAAGCTGTTAATGCACATTATGCAGGATACACAGACAAGGAACTTCCCTTAAGCATTCAGGAGGGTGGAACCCGGCAGGGAATTAGCATAGGGAGGATATCAAGGTCAAGGTCAGCAAGCAAGGCAACAGTTACCCAAAACGGGGGCCAGGACCCTACAAGTCCCCCTTTTACTAGAAAATGAGCTTCTGACTAGCACCACTTTAAGATCTTTGCCAGCAGTTAACTCTGCAGCTCACACACTATCGAGCCTGTATGATAATGAGTATTCAGAGACAGGTAATGCCTGTGGGGCACTCATCAACCTAAGACAGAGTGCCTCTGTGGCCTGGGCAGGCGTCTCCATGACGGGTAAGGTGACCTGCTGATGTCCCACGCAATCTAAATCAAATATTGACTCCACCTTTTCCTAGCAGTGATGAATTGGACAAGCTAACAAATCACTTTCTGCCTTGGGTTCCTTACCTTACATGGTTTATGTGAGGAATAAATGAGGTAATTCTGGTGAAGAGCATAGAACAGTGCCTGATGTAATAACAACAGCATACTACCTACTTTTTACTAATTATTACATTTAACCAACTAACACAGAATTGGGAGAGGAAGTTTTTCTATATATGGCATGGACTAATGATTAACTTCCTCAATATTTATTGAATACCCTTTAAATGTGATATTTTTATTAATTCTTTGGGAATTTCATATACACATAGAATGTATTTTGATCATATTCACTACCTATTCCTCCAAGGTGCATCTTCCACCTCCCAACTTTATGTCTTCCAGATACATATATCCCACCAAGTCCATATCATACTGTCCATATACTGATGGGCATGGAGTCATCCCCTGGAGTGTGGTTAACCCACGAGAAGACACATCCTGAAAGAAATCTGACTCTCCCTCTCCCCAGAAGTCATCAACTGTCCATAGCTCCTCAGTTAGGGGTGGGGGTCCATGAGCCCCTCTCTCCTCCATTCTGGAATGTCAATGGTCTTGACCTTGTGTATGTCTGGTTCAGGCAAACACAGCTGATGTGAGACCAGAGTGCAGCCAGCCATCAGGTCCTATCTGGAAGACACTTTCATTCCAGTCCTCTCCAACCTCCAGCTCTTATTTTCCATCTCCTCTTCATCAGTGGTCCTTGAGTCTTGGGGGAGGAAGTCATATAAATGTCCCATATGTGGCTGAACACTGCACAGACAATATTTTCTGCACGTGCAGATGCTTTATAAAGTACACATCCCACTGTGGTGCTTGATTATTCCGTTCAATTTCAGGGACTCGGCAAAACTTTCCCAATCACAGCCTACACCAGCCAACCAGTGTAATCCCTAAATTCCTGAAGCAATGTGATAGGGGCATATATTCATTTGAATTTTTCTTTTCTTCACAATAGACCTAATGAACTTTAAATTCTACAACAGAGGAGCTGGTAAGGTGGCTCCGTGGGACAAGGCACTTGCCACCAAATCTGATGACTTGAGTGCATTTCCTGGTGGAAGAAGGGAACTGATTCCCAAAGGTTGTTCTCTCGCCTCCATGGTGCACTGTGGCATGTATATGCCCACACACATACACACATAAGTGAGCAAATAAGTGTAATAAAGCTGCTGTGGTCTGAGCACTTCCCCCAGAGTATCTGATTTAATTTAATTAGAGTGTGGGCTAGACACCAGAATTTTTAAAGTTCCCATGTGAGTCTTATAGGGAGCCATGTTTCTGCACATTGAAAAGAAAGAGCTGCAAATTCAATATAGCATGGTTCGACCCTAGGGTGAGATGGAGTGTGCAAAGTCAGTATTTCCTGGCCATTTATATTTCTTCCTGTGAGAACTGCCTATTCAGTTCACAAACCCATTTATCAACTGGATGATTTGGGTGGGTTGGGTATTTAATTCTTGTCATTATTTGTGTGTTCTAGATATCAATCCTATCTGATGAACAGTAGGCAAGGATTCCCTCCATTCTGTGGCTAGCTCTTCAACCTACTGATCATTTCCTTTGCTTTGCAGAAAGCTTTTTAATTTCCTGTAATCTCATTTGTCAATTCTTGGGGTGAATTCCTGGGCTACTGGAGTCCATTTTGGATGAGAGGCCCTTGCCTATGCCTGTATCATGGGTGTTCTACCTATGTTTTCCTCTAGTATGTTCAAAGGCTAGAAAGAAGACCATGATAAATAAAGAAATAAAAGATGTCACAGGGACAGGCAGAGCAATGATTCAAATACATGTGACATGAGAGCAGAGGGGTGAGCGTGTGTGCCGAAGAGAGGGGGAACAGCAAAGAGCGGGCAGGGTGGAAGGGGGTCAGTGGAGAGGGAAGTAAATAACAAAGTATGGTGACATATGCCTATGAGAAAGCCGAAATGAAGCCCATTGTTTTGTATGCTAATTAAAATAATAAAAAAGTGGTGAGGAGAAAATTTTCAAGCAAAAAAATAAACAAAGAAGCCCTGTTTCTATCTAACCCTGTCATGGACTGTCCTCAGAGGACCCAAGGCAACACAACTAACAAACATAATCCGATTGTCATTTAGGAAAGATCACTCTGTATGTGTGAGAATGGCCAGAGGCGTGTCAGAGAGAATCTGGGAGGGCCAGACAAGAAGCCGTGCCAAGACACCAGGCAAGTGTTAGTGTGTCGTATAGCAGGCTGTGGGAGCCCCTGGCCCACATCAGGAACAACAGACAGCAGATTGTGTGGTAGATTCCACCTTGAGGTAGGGATCCTTCTGTCTTACCAGAGTATCTCATGGTCAGAAAGTGCCCAACGTGTATTTGGAGAGCTTCCCTCTCTGCAGCTAAACCAAGTCAGAGAAATGATCAGACACCAGGATTATCCGGGACAGCTTCCTTCAGCTCGTTTGGAAACATTGTACACTTCAGATCGCATGCAAGATTTTAGCAGCCGGAGATTGTTTTCAAAGACAGAGATTACAATGTTGCTGTTTGTATGGCTATAGTCACAGGACCGCTAGCGGTTTTCTCTGCTAACATCACATTCCAAGGGCTTTGGCGCTTGCTTGCAGAAACGTGGCAGGCACAGTGAGCTGAAAACATCTTCTAAGTTTTCTGCTTAGACTGTCACCCCGTTCTTAAAAAGCAAACCCAGAATTGTAAGTAAATGCTTGCTTAGGATCCATTTAACTTAAAAGTCATAACTCCTCTCAAATCCCGTTAACTCAACTCAGTCATAGCCCTTCTCGTACTGTCAAACTTGGGAGTGAAATCTTCAGGTGTCAAAAAGTGGATTTTCAACTGGAGTTTGTTCCATCAGTAAGGCTGCCGAAAAATGTATTTGTTGAACTGTTGAAAACCCCAATTTCTGCTTAATTTCGGGTTTTCCAGGCAAGGACTTTCACTCTCTCTTAGGAAAAAAAAAATCTATCATCATCTTTGACTCTTAAAGATAATAGCAACAATTGATTTAATTTTTTAATTTGTTTCCCTCACATAATATCCTGATTATGATTTCCACTCCCTCTACTCTTCACATCCAGATGCACCCCCTTTCTGTCTCTCATTAGAAAACAAACAGACTTCTATGGGATAATAATAAAATAAAATAAGATAAGACAAAAACTAACACATCAGAATTGGATGAAACAATCAGAAGGAAAAGAGCCCAAGAGAAGGCACAAGAAACAGAGACCCACTCATTCACACACTTGGGAACCCATAAAACACTAAACTGGAAGCCCCAATAAACACATGAAGGACATATATGTGGTGATATTTTGTTTGTGCTCTAACAAATAAAGCTTGCCTGAAGATCAGAGGACAGAGCCAGTCACTAGTTAACCATAGAGGCCAGGCAGTGGTGTCACACACCTTTAATCCCAGCACTCGGGAGCAGAGGCAGATGGATCTCTGTGAGTTCAAGGCCACCCTGGGCTACACAAGATTGATCCGGTCTAAAGGAGGAACAGAGCCAGGCAATGGTGGCACACCCCTTTGATCCCAGCCTTTGGGATCTCAAGCCTTTAATCCCAGCACTAGGGAGGTGGAGGCAGGAAGTGGTATGGCTGGGTGGAGAGAGGAATATATGGTGGGAGGAGACAGGAGCTCAGAGCCCTTTCAGGCTGAGGATTCTTAAGAAGTAAGAAGTCTTTCTAGTGGCTGGCTGCTCTGCTTCTCTGATCTTTGAGCATTTACACAAATATCTGACTCAGGGTTTTTATTATTAAGACCAATTAAAATTCATTCAACACCTATAGGATAAAAAGAGAGAAGAAAAGAAATATATATATATTAATTATATGTATAGCTGTATATAATTTAAAAAATTATAAGATATTTTTAAAAGGAGGAGCTCTGATATGACATTACGAGACAAGGAACCTCCAAAGATGCCTCTGAGTTCATTTTCTGTTGCCCATCTACTGCTGGACACGTGGCCTCTCCTTAAGAGTAAGAGTCCTTAAGTAAGACTCCCATGGAGAAAATTAATTTTTCATTTGCAAGTGGTTATCAATTGGAGAGAGCTTCTGAGTTAGACATGGGACATGTGTCCACTTCTTCTTCCACTTCTAGGACCCCCTCTGGTGCAGACTTGTGCAGGCCCTGTGCCTGCCGCCTCAGTCTCCGTGAGTTCCTGTGTGTCGATCCTGTTCATTGAGAGGACCTTGTTCTCCAGGTGCCCTCCAGCCCCGCTGGCTCTTTCACTCCTCAGTCTCCTTTTCTAAAGGTCCCTGAGTCCTGAGGGGCGGGACTTGATGAAGACATCCCATTTAGGACTGAGTGGTTCCAAAGTGTTTCTCTCTCTCTCTCTCTCTCTCTCTCTCTCTCTCTCTCTCTCTCTC
>CABHPH010144644.1:0-14661 GCA_902168325.1 Peromyscus nudipes
AAGAACAAGGTCAAATCCAATTACCGCAGGCTGAACTGCCCCAGTGAGAAGGCCTCACTCAAGCTCTGTTCCATCTGGAATGTCCACAGCTGACAAAAGATCTGGCTGCACCTGTGTTTATGTGGCAAGTCTTAGAAAGAGAGAGCCGAGCTGAGCTAAGTGCATTTGTGCATCGAACAGCTTCCTGGAAAGTGGTAAGGTGAGCCAAAACATGAACTCCAGGCCTCACCCCGGGCACATAACACACACCACAGTTCCAAATGAAGGACCCCCCTGGCCCCCACACAGGAGCCTTGGAAGACAGAACTGGAAACCCAACCTTCTTGAAAGAGCCCCGGCAAAAGTGGTGCAAGGATTCCTTCCCTACCACAGCTCTCTAACTCACGTTCATTAACCAAAATCCCATTACAGTAAAACTCCTTTTAATCGAAGTGTGACCATCACGATCAGGACCCAGAACACCTCTCACTCTGTCCCCAAACTCCTCAGAAGTGTTTCCAGTGGATCCCTTCACCCTCCCGGGACACCGTTAATGTATAGCTGGGCTTCTTCAGGTCGTACAACTGGAGTCACGTGATACGTGTACCCTTGAGCCTGGATCCTGTCACTCATTACAGTGACTTCTATTTCTGAGTGTATTTATTTCATTACATGGCTGTGCTAGCCTCCGTCCATGTCCCGGGATGCTGGGGATTGTTTTCAGTTTGAGGCTGTTATACATGAGAAGTGCCGTTAACATCTGCACACAGGTCTATCTCATCTCTCTTGTATAAATATCCAGAAGTAGAATCACTAGATCGTTAAGTATATAACATTATAAGAAACTACCAAAATCTTTCCCCAAAGTGGCTGCACTCATTATTTTGCCTTCTCCCTGTAATGGGAGGGTCCACATCTCATCAGCTGGTTCGTGTGGGTTGGAGGACATTGGCTCTTTTAAGTCATTCTAAAGTACATTCCGTGTATTTTCATTTCCTTAATAATTGATGGTGTCAAACATCTCCTCACGGTTCAAAGATTTCTGTTCATAAATTAAGCCGGGCTCCTTTGTTTTCTTGTCAAGGGTACCATAACAGTTTTTATACATTCTTCATCCAAGTCTCATGTCAAATGTACATTCGCAAATGTTTTTCTCCCAATTTGTGGATTGTCTTTTCATCTTTTAGTCCTGCTTTTTCAAGCAGCACTTGTATTTAATAAGATCTACTTTTTCAGTCTTTTCATTTATACTGCTTTTTTTTTAAGACTGAAGAAAGCTGTGCCTTGTACAGGGTCACAAAGATTTTCTCCTAATTCTTTTCCAGGTGTGTAGCTTTAAGTTTTACATTTACGGATGATATGTGGTAAGGTGTGTGTGTGTATGTGTGTGTGTGTGTGTGTGTGTGTGTGTGTGTGTACACACATATATAGTATATGTCTGTCCTTTTACCAATCCTACACTGAACTGGTTACTGTAACATTATAGTCAGTCTTGAAATAAAGCTCTTTATGATTCTGTTTTGTTTTCTTTCATTTTTAAGATCGCTGGCATAATGGATTAATATCAGTTGTCCGCTTGATTGGGTTAAGAAGGAGATTAATAAAGCATATGTCTTCTGGAAGAGTCTGTGGTGATTTCCAAAGGGAATCAACCTAGGATGAGACACTCCTCAAGTTGTGGAAAGCACCACCACATAGCCAGGAAGCCAAATGAAACCAACGAGAAGGAGAAAGCCTGCGAGTGTAGACACTCTTTCTGCCCTGAGTTACCTCAAGCCATGATCGACTGAAGTTATGAGCCAAAGTAAAACTTTCCTTCCTTTAAATTGTTTCTGCCAGACATCTGGCCACAGTGACAAACGTCTGATTAATATAGTTACTCTAGATCTTTGTCTTTACTTTACTTGGTGATTGGCTTGTTGATTTCTACATGAGAGATAACTGGGATTTTAATTTGAGTTATGTTGAATTTTGATCAATTTGATTTGAGTACTGTGATGATTAATCTTGACTGCCAACTTGATAGAACTTAGAACCACCTAGGAGACTCACCACTGGGCATGTCTGTGAGGGCATTTCCAGGGGCTACCCTGATGGAGGTAGGCTTACCCTTAAGGTGGACAGCATCTTCCAACAGATGGCCCAGACAGAGTTCCAAGGAAAGTAAGTGTGTGTGTGTGTGTGTGTGTGTGTGTGTATGTGTGTGTGTGTAAATGACAGAAAGCATGTCTACCACCACTCCTCTGATCCTACCCTGACACCAGGCTCCAGCAAGTCTATTCATGTCATATTCTGGCAAAGCATTTGGTTATGCACTGCCTATGGCATGGTTACTGCTGTGGCATGGTTACTGCTGTGGCATGGTTACTGCTCACTGTTCTTAACCATATTTACAGTGAGAAACAGAAGAAAACATGAAAATGTGCAGTTTGGTGGAGAAAGTTGTCAGCAAATTGGCCCTTGTGGAGAAGGTGGTATAGTACAAGCAGCTGAGATAAGGACTTAGCACCATTAAAGAGAAACCTCCTGCTCTCACTGAATCGGTAGGGAAGATGATGTGAGGACAAGCGCCCACCCATCAAAGGTTTCAGTTTGGGTCAATGTTGGTTCATTTGGAAGGAGAGTACTCCTTCCACCCAGAGAAGTATTTTTCCAGAGTCAGTCATCAAGGTGCCCAGAGGCCACTACAGAAGGGAAGGACATGCTACACCTTGAGCTGGAAGCAGAACTTGGAGGTGGCATCCATATTGTGCTGGTTTCATGGGCATAGGAGTTGCAAGAGTGAGGGGGTCTCAGAAGCTTACACCAAGGTTCTAGAATCACTCCTATGTGGTATGACGTACAGCTGGGTCAGGGTTGCTGTAAATAGCTTCTGCATTGGTCATGCACAAACTTAAGAGGGTGAAATCTAGGTTGCAATGGAGATCTCGTATATATTAGAGATGCCAGAAATGCGGGCTGTTTGCCAAGGGAAGCTGCAGGTACTTCATGGAGTCATCTGGGGGCGGGAAGCTGCAATTGCCACAGGCAACGGAGTTGAATAGGTTGGGCTGCCCAAGCCCATTGGTGTCCAGATGATGTCATCACAAGCCCCAGATGCTGGACACGGCTTCAGAGTTTGGGGTTTTCTTTGCTTGGTTTAGGCTGTACTTTTGTCTGACCGTTCCTTGTTATCTTTCTGTTTCTGTTTTAGAACAACACTATCCAATTTATTGGAAATACCAATTTATTGGAAGTACATACTTTTCATTTTTGGTTTTAAAGGGACTCTGAGTTAAGAGATTATCTTGGGTCTCAGGGAAGACACTGAATTTAGGCTTATGAACAACATTAGCATTGTTAGACTTTCAGGGTTCTTAGAGATGGGCTAAGTGCATTTTGCATTATGAGGTGAGCATGGAGCTGGGGGTAGAAAGTTCTGGTTTAAAGTCACGTGTTTGAGTGCCAAGTTGACAAGGGTGGACTTGAGACAGTTAATTTTGTTTGTCAACTTTGTTAGATTTTAAAAATGCCTAGATAATTGTTGAGGCACACTTTTGGCTATGCCTATGGAAGGACTGACTAAGAGGTTAAGTTCTGTCCTGGATGTAGGCCGTACCACCTAACACAGGTGGCTGGGGTTTGGGACTGAATAAAAATGGGAAAGAGAAAAGGCCATCTGAAAGTCAGTACTCTCCTTCCCCCACCTCAGACTCCTGCTAACATGCCTTCCTTTATCCTCATTCCTTCCTATAATGACTGTACCCCAGAACAATAAGCCAAAATAAACCCTTCAGTTGCTTCATTTGAGTATTTTTATCATAGTGATGAGAAAAATAATATAGTTATCTTAATATTTTGAAAATAAGGGAAAGGGAGAGATTATGAAAGAAAAATCTAAGTTTTCTCAGACCCACCGACATGGCACCATTATCCATGGCCTCAGCTCTAGGTCAAGTGCTAATTGGGGAAGAGATAGTACAGGATAGGTCCAATGTGGAGTGACAAGAATATAATCTGTCCTTCACAACTCCAGATAAAGACAGAAAGTAGACACAGAGAATCCATCTTGAGAAACACCCTGAGACCTAACCGAAAGGAGAATGGGTTCTTGACAGGTCTCCAAAAAGACTACGACATCCCAAGGGGCTGCCTGAAGCGAAGCAGGAGTTCACTGATGAAGAAGAGAGGGGGAAGCTAGTTCACCAAAGGAAATAACAGGATCATGGGGCTGAAGATGCAGGATGCTTGAGAGGAGATGAACTAGGAATGAATCCAGAATCCCATGCTAAGGATCTGGATTTCATGCTCCCAGGCCCACAGAGGCTTCTGAGTAGAAAAGTATGATCAGATCTGTGTTTGAGGAAGATTCCCTTGTTGGTGGGCAAAGATCTCTTGGAGAAACCCTGTGAGTGTGGTGATGGCATGCAGTGAGCAGGTTTGAGGTTGGATGTAAAGGTCCCTAGAAAATAAGGCCATTAACTTGGGAAGTGACAAGGGATTGTGGGGTGAGGTGGATAGAAGAGGAACCCGAAGACTTATACCCTGAAGAGCATCTGTCACTCACTAGCCCCATCTCCAGGCCTGTGCTGAGTTCTGCCATGAAATACCAACGACATAACCCACACACAGCCCTCAACACTAAGTAAAAACACATGATTTGAACACTCTATGAAGATCTGTAGTCTGCCCCTTGAGAATAATATTGAGTAGGAAGGTTGTAAAAAAAATGCAACCTTCTAAAGATAGCTTGACTTTTAAGATTCTACCATCAGAGCTGAATAATTCTTGGCAACTCTTGTGTATAAATCTGGTCAGAGCCTTACTGTGAAGTTTGAGAAAGAGACAGATAAAGCAGTTGGCCAGAGCCCTGGTGACAGAAACAACTATTTCTTGAAAATGGAAAAAAGGGTAGAAAGGCTTTTTTTTTTATTATTTTTACAAAATTTGGAGAACAGCATTCTCCCCGAGCTGACCCCACAAGATCAAACCAGCTCCAAATGGGAGTCACTAGGTATTTGCCAGCACTTGAAATCAAAACCCAATGGCCCCAACGACCCTGTTTCTTGTCTTGTCTTTACTTTTGTATTTCAAAATGACAATTTCATTACTGACTTGATGTCACCTGTCCAGTTAATAAGCTTTCTGATTCATCTGCCAACTTCAGACTCTGAATCTAATCCAAGTCATGCAGAAGAGTACATGGCCCCTTCACTTCTTGCCAAACCATTCCAAACAAAAGCAAGGACAGATGTGGGGTGACTCTTCAGCCACAGGTCTGCATGTTCATCTAAGGGTGGCTACATTGGGCACAGACACTCCTCACCTCTCTGGGACTGATTGTGCACAGGGCCTCCGGTTCTGTCTGCCCCATCTCTGGTCTACAGCCCTTGTGTCTTAGTTTGGGTTACTATTACTGCAATGAAACCCAAACAGAGTGGGAGCCTGAAGGCAGGGGCTGATGCAGAGGCCAAGAAGGGGTACTGCTCACTGGCCTCTCAACATGACTTGCTCAGCCTGTGGGTTGTTTTTTTGTTTTTTGTTTTGTTTTTTTTTTTAGAACCCAGGACTAGCAGCCCAGGGATAGCATCAACCACAATGAGCTGGGCTCTCCCACATCAATAACCAATTAAGAAAATTCCCCACAGCTGGAAATCATGGAGGCATTTTCTTAATTGGGGTTCCATCCCCTTAGATTACTTTAGTGTGTTTCAAGTTGGCAAACTATCCAGAACACCTTGAGAGATGTCAAACCTTTGGAAGAATTGTCCCCCAGAACCCCAATGTCTGGATGTGGCATTGGCCTCAATGACAGCTAAGTTGGTCTTTCTTGGGGTCTATAGGGAGTCAGGAGATAGAAGTCTATTATGGAGAAGAATCATTGTTCAGTTTTATCTAAAACTCACGTCCCTGTAGACTTTCCTGTATCAGATGGAAAATTTGCCTCCTTTCCTATCTAAGAAAGAAAATCAACAAAACCAACAAACAAAATTATTCTGTTGCAGGTTTCTTCCCTGCTGTTATCTTCTGCTTTCAAAATCTGAGTGTAAGGGGCTCATGTAAACATGCCACACAGTTGGCTCACGTGGGTGCTCCTGTGTCAGAGGGCGAGAGCTAAAGGTGAGGTGCCGTTTCTAAGCCCGTGTCCTCTTTCAGGGTTGCCCCCAGGGTATCCACCACGAGGGAACATGCTGTTTCAGGCTGTTGCACTGGATCAGAAAGGAGGAAGAGTGCAATTCTTTCAACCTTACAGAGAAAGAACAAAACGAAACACCCACACACTGGGGAAATTACTCCCCGCTGCGTGGGTGGTAGGGCCCCAAGAGCTGTTATCTGCAAAGGGCACTTCTCGGGGCTACCCAGTTGTCACCTTGTGTGGATTCCACCCAAAACCTCAAGCTAAACAATGGGAAATGAGCATCAAAGAGACAATTTTCCACTCCGCAAAAAAAAAAAAAAGACTTGACTTTGTAAAAATAAATTAAGGCACCTTGTTAATAAATGGACTGCGAGCAAGACCTGTTGTGAAATGTCCATCAGTCATTGTAGGTGTTCTTCTTGCTTTATACATTTATACTATCTGAATATGGCTGCATTATCCTCCTCTTCCCCACACCTCAGCATCAACCTTATATGGCATACCATAGGCACCCCTGTGCCACACAAACAGATGTGGAATGATGGATATACAGGAATGGGTGCAAAAGTATCTGGGTTCTGCTGAAACATGACAGTGAAATTCTCAGTCACAACTGTGAGTTTCTGAAGGAACCAGAACTGTGTGGACTTGACACAACTCCATTTCAGGTAGCAATGAGAAGGAAATGGTATGAACACTCTTCAAAACACTTAAGTCTAGAATTGCCACACAATTTAGGAATCTAATTCTGATGCAAGTCCAAAGAAGTGGAAGCAAGGACCAGACATTTGTGCACTGTGTTTATAACAGCAATATCCATTGTAACTAAAAGGTAGACCCAACCCATGAGTCCATTGATGGATGAGTGAATAGGCAGACATATACAATGGAATATTGGCCTCAATGAAGATGGGAAACCATGGCACATGCTACATCCAATGCTGTCTTGACACTATGCCTAGTGAAATAAAATAGACATAAAAAGAAATATACAATCTGATCCCACTAATACAAGGTACCCAGCGGAGCTGAATTCATCAAAACAGAAAGTAACACATGGCTGCCATAGCTGTGAAGGGGATGGGATGGGAGAAGGGTTTTACTATTTAACAGGCACACAGTTACTGTATAATAGAATGCAAAGGTTCTAAAGATAGATAGTAGTGTTGAATAAAAACCATTAGGCATGTACTCATGGTCCTATGATCTTCTGGCTCCTGAGCAGGAGATGTCAAATGCTTGGTCAGCTTTTTGTGACTGCCGGAGTCACCACTCCATCCCAGATCCTTAGACCCAAGCTAAGGAGCCTATGACCCTGGAAACTGCAAGCGAGTCTCAGCAGATGTCGTTCTTCCTCCTCAGCCTCTATTCTCTCTGTTGTAACATCTCCAGCTTGTTTAGCATTGGTTTGGTGGCTAGTTGGTTGCATTTTGCTACATTTACATAACTTGACAGAACTCTAATACCTTGGAGCCCAAACAATACAGGACAGCCTATAGGCAATATCTCCAGGAACACAGCACCAAGGAAAGCCCCATTTGCCAGGACATCTCCTGAGAGCATAGAGGGCGGCTGGTAGGAGCATGCTGGTCTGATACTCGGTTGGACCTGGGCCCTGAAGAACCATGCTCTAGGTGACCGTTGTCAGGCTTCCTCCCTGCACGAATCTCACTGTGAAGGGGAAATAGAATAGACATGGCCAGGGGAGAGGGGAGAGGGTCTGGACAGGGAGTGCGGATGGGAACGGTAGGGATCAGGTAAGGGGAGAGGGGAGGGAGAGAGTACTGGAATCTGGGGACATCTCGGGGACAAGCTAGAAGCTTAGAGCAATGGAAACTCCTGGGAATCCATGAGGATGACCCTAGCTAAGACTCTTAGCAATGGAAGATACAGAGCCTTAACCTGCCATTTCCTGTAACCAGGCAAGCCTTCCACAAAACCTTCAGCTGCAATTTGTCCTGCCTACAAGATGTGCTGGGTAAAGGTGGCACAGAATTGTGGGAGTGACCAACTAATGATGGGCCCAGCGTGAGACCCATACCATGAGAGGGAGTTCATCCCTGAGGGCCAGAACCCAGAGACAGGACAGCCCAGGGACCTGGGATAGAGCCAAACACGACTGGCAAAAAAAAAAATCAATGAAATGATTCCTTAGGATATTCTGCAATACTTATAGACTGGTGTCTAGCCCAATTGTCAGCAGAGAGGCTTCACCCAGCAACTGATGGAAACAGATGCAGAGCTCCACAGCCAAACATAAGGCGGATCTCAGAGAATCCCGCGGAAGGCGGGGAGGGAGAATTGTAGGAGTCAGTGGTGTCAGAGGCACCACAAGAAAACCCACAGGATCAACTCACCTGGGCTCATAGGGGCTCACAGAGACTGAACTGACAACCAGGGAGCCTGCATGGGACTGACCTAGGCCCTCTACATATGTTACAGTTGTGTAGCTTGGTCCTCTTGTGGGACTCCTAACAGAGGGAGCAGGGGTGTCTCTGACCCTGTTGCCTGCTTTTGGAACCCATTCCTCCTACTGGGTTGCCTCATCCAGCCTTAATAGAAAGAGGAGGTGTCTAGTCTCACTGCAACTTGATATACCATGGCTGGCCAGTATCCATGGGAGGCCTGCCCTTTTCTGAAGAGAAATGGAGAATAAGTGGATGGTGGGGCAGAGTGGGGGTCGGGGTGGGGGAGAACAAGGAAAGGAGAGAGGGGGAACTGCAGTCAGGATGTAAAAACAGAAAAGGGAAAGGAAGGGAGAGAGGGAGGGAGAGAGGGAGGGAGAGAGGGAGGGAGAGAGGGAGAGACAGGGACAGAGAGAGAGGTGGGGGGGGGATACTAAAACTGTAGAGGCAATTGGAAATGACCAGAATTCATATGATACCTTACCTTTGACCCTACACCAATGCTGCCTCTCTTCCAAATAAACACTAAAGAGTAATTTAAAAACGATGCATTCTACGGCATCCATGTGACCAGCCTGCCAGGGTTGTCTCCTGAGCCAGCGAGGCTTCTGTCTTGCTTTCTCACTTCAGGGGAATGAGAATGGTTGGAGAGTCCCTTCCTCTGCAAAGCCCCCTTTGCCTCCTCTAAGATTTGCATCCTGTTCTTGAGCCCCACAAGTACCTTTGGGCATCCCGCGGGCAAGCGCTTTGTAAAAAAGATATTATCTTACATTTCTTCCCTCACTCACTAAGACTCTATGGCAAACTGTAGTTTCCAAAGAGTGGGTTCTAGCTTCATTCACGCTGCAGTGACAAGATATCATGACAGAAACCTCAGCTGGCACCTCCCTCCAGAGAAGCAAACCCCAGTTTTCAGACAACAGGGCTCCCAGCCCTCAAGTCTTCCAGCAGAGGCTCCAGACTCTGTGAAAGCAGAGATAAGCCATTACCACTGCTTGTTCAAAACCTAAGATCTGTAGAATATACCAGTCAGATAAATGAGAGATAAGGGACGGCAGGCAGCCACGGAACTGGAATATACTCTCTAAGTGTGACCACAGGTTGAGCAAGACCAGAATTTCTTGACTGCCTTCACTGATGTGGGAAGTCTACAAGGAGGTGGCACCATTCCTTGGTCTGAGGTCCTGGACGGTGTAAGAGTAGAGAAAGCTGGCTGAACACGGAGCGTACTCATTCCTCTCTGCGTTTGACTGTGGGTGTGATGTGACTAGATGCTTCAGGCCCCTGCCACCTTAACTTCCCTGCGATAACGGACTGTAACCTGGACCTGAGACCTAAAACAAATCCTTTTGAAGTGGGGTTTTGTCAGGATATATTATCACAGCAGCAGAAATGAAACCAGAGCACCATCTTTGGAAAATTCAGTCTGCCACGGATCCTAAGTGATTGTGCTAGTCCTTGAGAGAAGAAATGTAAGGCACGGTCTTCTTTTTCTGCCTCTGTCTGTCTGTCTGTCTGTGTCTGTCTCTATGTCTCTCCGTGTCTCTGTCTGTCTATCTATGTCTGTGTTTCTCTGTGTCTGTGTTTCTGTGTCTCTGTCTCTCTCTCTGTCTGTCTCTCTGTCTGTCTGTCTGTCTGTCTGTCTGTCTCTCTCTCTCTCTCTCTCTCTCTCTCTCACACACACACACACACCTCATTCTAGAGCAGTCTACATTTAGGATATTCATGTTCTGTTTCATTTTGTTTTGTTTTCTTGAGACAGGCTTTCTCTGTGTAACAGACCTGGCCGTCCTGAACTCTCTTTGTAGGTCACACTGGCCTCAAACTCACAGAGATCCACCTGCTTCTGCCTCCCAACTGCTGGAACAAAAGGCGTGCACCCTCACTCGGTATTTCCAACACCCCCCCCCCATACAATCTACCCAGCTTCCCATTGACTTAATAGCCTAAAGCTCAGTGTGGTGCATGCCATGTGTCTTAAAGGCACAGTGAGATGTATCCCATCAGTTGTAACAACCTAGCTGTGCTGATGAGGGGACAGCACGCTTCTTCAGAGCAGTGTTTCTATGTGTGCACACACCATCCAAACACCATTCACACACTCGACTCAGAAATGCACAAGCAAAATATGGCACCTTAGTATGAGAAAAATCACAGAAGAAAAGATGGCCAAAACAGATCGTAAGACTCTTTAGAGGTGCTCTCCTAATTCCCAAAGGCACATCCTGACCTCTGAGAACACCAGGGCACAGCAAAGATCTGAGCGAAAAAGTCCATCATTTTATTCCCACTAAGATCCGTGGTTCTCACCCTTCCTAATGCTGAGATCCTTTAATACAGTTCCTCACGTTGTGGTGACCCTCCAACCATAAAATTATTTTGTTGCTACTTCATAACTGTAATTTTGCTACTGTTATGAATCGTAATGTCTGATATGCAGGATATTTGATATGCAACCGCCAAAGGGGTCTGGACCCCAGGTTGAGAACCGCTGCTCTAGATCATATCCCTGTCTAATCAACTTCTTCACTTTAGGCCCTTGCTTCCTTATGAAAGCTCCT
Organism: Peromyscus nudipes; assembly: GCA_902168325.1. Lineage (NCBI taxonomy): Eukaryota > Metazoa > Chordata > Mammalia > Rodentia > Cricetidae > Peromyscus > Peromyscus nudipes. Next base: position 11,064 of record CABHPH010144644.1, read on the forward strand.
ACTCTCGGAAAACATCTTGAAGGAATGTGTATATTGTCCTCTCAATACCTGCCTTTCGTTATGGGACCTCAGCCATAAGCCCATGTGACAGGCAAGGGGAAGACACTGCTTTACCCCCGCCCAGTCAGGGACCTGTCTGGGGCAGCCTTCTTCCACCTGCTCCAGACATGTCTCCTAAAAACACCTTTCTTCTCACACAAGAAGTTCAAGTCCACTGCTGCCCTCTTCCTGCCCATACCCATGCTGTTTCTCAGCAGCCGTCTGAGTCTCACACTTATCAAAACTGTACACACAACTTGTAACAAGTATTTTTAGGATGAAAATTTGTCCCAACACCCAACGTTCCTTTGGGTTGTTTGCAGAGCAGTGAATGACCAGATAAACCTGAGCTGCAAGACTTTGATCCGAGGGTGGCGCTTCGGGGAAGCCGCGAACACAGTGTGCATGAGAGCAGGAAGGCGCTGCTTATCAGCCCTTGGTTTTAATTCATTCAGCACAATATGTCCTGATGCACACACACAGGAGAGGATGCTTCTGGAAACAAACATTCATACAACGAGATTGTAACAATGGCCCAAGAAAATAATGGTGACTTTTCATTGACATGATGTGATTAGCACCAAGGTGGAAATCGTGAAGCCAGACAAACCAGAGGCACTTTGCCACTGCCAAATAAAGCCAGAGGGGGAAGAAGAGGGACTTGGTGGGCGGGAAAAGGGCTCCACACACAGGCCTGGCCTGGCCTCACAGGTAAAACTCCCTAACTCTGGTTCTCAGACTCAGGCTCAACACGCCACATCTGTGGAAATCACACCTGTGCCCTACCATAGAGCTTCTCATCTTTGTGTCGTTCAGAAAATGCTGCTGGGCACAGTGGTCACACCTGGGATCTGACCACTTTGAAAGCCGAGGCAGGGGTGAGCCTGTATGTTAACAACACTGACGGCAGAGCTGAGTGCTGTGGCGTGATCCTGTGACCCCAGGGTTAGGGAGGATGAAGCAGGGCTATCAGGTTGAGGCCAGCGTCCAACGGGTAAGCAAAAACTAAACCCATCCCTCCGCCGCCACATAGTACTCCAAACAGCAATTTCAACTGTGCTGTCCACATCATGGAAAAGCAGCTACCACAAAAGAAACCAAAATAAAACACAAACCTCAAAATTCTTCAGGACCTAAGAAAACCAAAACCTCTAAACCACAAGCACATGTCTTTTTAAAAAAAAAAAATTTTTTTTTGAAACTTTACCTGTGGCTATAGCGGATGGCTATCGTCAGTCCAAGCTGTAATTAAGAAAAAAGAGGAAAAGTACAAATTAAATACTATAAAGAGCATGCTGAATTCACAAGAAAATTAATTCAATATGGTCAATCAATTTGAAACATGTCCTAACGTCTGGGGCTGGAGAGATGGCTCAGTGGTTAAGGGCACTGGCCGCTCCTGTAGAGTTCTCAGCACTGACATGGGGGCTCACAACCAGCTGCAACTCCAGTTCCAGGCCACTTGGTGCCCTTTTCCTGGCCTCTGTGGGCAGTAGTCACATACATGATGCATATACATACGTAAGCAGACAAACGTTCACACACATAATAAATGTAAATCTTAAAACAGTTCCTAATGAGCCCTGTCGTTTCACAAATAATACCTTTAACGATAGCTCCTTGATTTCAACTTTGCTTTTAAAGGATCATCATATTTTGAAAGGGCCTTTAGAAGGCTGAGAACATTTCATTGTGGCTCAGACAGAAAACATCCTTAGTTGGGAGCGACTTGGAAGGTAGGGGTCTTGGGACAGTAGTGGAAGAATGGGGTGTCAGCATGCAGCTGATACTAAGGTCTGCATTAAGATAACAAAGCCAAGAGTGGGTCCCCTCATCACCCCTTCCATGGGCGCCAACACATAGACCCCAGACCACTGAGGGATTGAACACCTGGGCCAGAGCTTTCCTGGGGATCAGCTTAGCCTTTATGGGGATCCCATCAGCTCAAGATCAGTCAAGCCTCATTCTAAAGACAGTAAAGATATCAAGGCCAACATGGAAATGTAACTTCAAGAGATGGTACGTGTGACAGCTGGAGGTAGCAGCAACGGGAGGTTGAGATGAAACTTCGTGATTTCCTCTTTTTTTTTTTTTTTGAGACAGGGTTTCTCTGTGTTGTTTTGGTGCCTGTCCTGGATCTTGCTCTGTAAACCAGGCTGGCTTTGAACTCACAGAGATCTGCCTGGCTCTGCCTCCCAAGTGCTGGGATTAAAGGCGTGCGCCACCACCACCTGGCTATGATTTCCTCTTTATTCTGCAGAGGTATCACAGAAACCTCTCAAATAAGCATGGTCAAAGTCATAAGGCATGACCTTGGCCAGTTCCCACAGGTAAACAGTGGACGACAAAACAAGGTAGCGGGCTGAGTTCAGTTGCAACAGCAAGTCATTGAGGCTCTTGATGCCGGTTTCCTAATTTTAAAATGAGCAGAACCGTTGTTTCCTCTCGAGAGTAATGTAAGGATGGAGAAGTGTTCTACATTTGTGTTTATAGCTGTAAAAATGTGTGTACCTACTCTCTGACAAATACAGAAAAGTCTATCAATATTAACTACTGTACTGGTACTATCCGTAATGCCCATCTATGAAAACATTAGTGCATCCCAAAATCAATTTTCAATTTGCTTTTAGAACTTTGGAAGTACTTCATTACAGAAAAGGTGGGAATCACTGCCCAGTGAACCTGTGTAAGTCTCCTGGGCCCTCTTATGCCCAGCCATGGCATTCACCGTTTAGAAGCTCACAGTAACTGAGAACCTAGGTACCACCTGTCATATTGTTTCTGCATGAAAGCCTAAGTTGTACCTGAAGACCCCAAACACATCCATGTTTCCTTGCTATCCCCCAGAAGAGTTGGGGGAGAGGGTGACAGAGGGCATGTCCAATGCTGCCACATTTGCTGCAAGATGGCAGGAGGGACTCCAGACCGTGGGATTATAGAAAAAGTGAAGAACAGAGAAGGGGAAAAAGAGAGCAAACTGAAATAATTGAGACAAGAAAGCCCAGTTGCTCTCCAGCTGGCCATGCTGCAGAATCCCCTGGATATCGATGGAATAGCACAGCTCCAGAACAGTTCAGCATAATACTGCAGCCATCCAAAATACAGACCCAATCATGGCGAGACATCAGCAAACCCAGGAAAGCAGGCGTAAGTTTACAGGGGAAAAAATGCATGCAGGGACTAAGAAGATGGCTCAGCTGATAAAGTGCTTGTCTTGCAAGCAGAAGGACTTTGAGTTCAATACCCATTTGACTTTTTTTTTTTCAGAGCTGAGGACCGAACCCAGGGCCTTGCACTTGCTAGGCAAGCTCTCTACCACTGAGCTAAATCCCCAACCCTCAATACTCATTTGAAACCACACTAAAAAAAAACTGGATGTGGTAGCAGTCACTTGTAATCCTCACATCAGGAAGGAACAGACAAGGCAGGTTCCTGGGACTCAATGGTCAGTCAGTCTAGCCTACATGGTAAGTTCCAGACCTGAGAAAGACCTTCCTAATAGATAGATAGATAGATAGATAGATAGATAGATAGATAGATAGATAGATAGATAGATAGA
>CABHPH010144645.1:0-20235 GCA_902168325.1 Peromyscus nudipes
CTAACATTAAGAGAATAAGAGGTACAAAAATATTGCTTCCCATTTCATTTAATAAAATCTTTAAAATATGATAGTGTTACTAATGCTTAGGTACTGTATTAATTTACTGGCATTAGTTTGAGATAATTATGATTCAGTGAGGTCATCTCTGTTTTGTAGCTGTGATTAAATAATTGACAAATGCAGTAAAGGGAATAATTACTTATTTCAGATCATACTATCATAGAATGAGTTCTACAGTTCCCTAGCTCAGTGTACGTGAACAGTATGTATTTGGGCTCAGAACGATAGAAGGATACTGTTTACATCAGAGCAGATGAAGAAACAGTGTAAACCAGTAAGTGAAGGAATAAAATGCCGCAAAATCCTATTCACCAGCAACCCTTCTGGAAATATGCTCAAATATTCTTAAATAATGCCAGCAGCTGGTAACTAAAAGGGTAAACATGAGTCTGTGGGGGGGAGGCAGTTCAGATTAATATAAGAAAACTGAGTAACTTGTTAAAGAAAATGTTTGTTAGTTCCCATTCTATAGCTTCAATGGCCTGAATTTAGTATTGACCTTTCTTCTGTCTTGAAAAACAAGTAGAGATTTTTTTTAATGTTTTTTAATATGGAGTTACTTACCAATATATAAAGAAAAAAATATATATACACATATATATGTTTGTATATGTGCATACAAGTTCTTTTATGCTGTACTTATAAATTCTGCAATCACATATTTCAAATGTTTGAGTGTATGATTTAATAACTTTATTCATAATTTTGTTCCATAGGGTTAATATCATGTTAGACAAAGCTTTCACTATTTCACTATTGGGATTAATTTCCACAAATGAATTATTGGACATTATAGTTAACAAACTCATAATCATTCCTGGTACTAAAATTTTTATATTCTTATTTCCATAAAGTATATTTGCTTCCCTTGTTTCATCAGTAATTGCAATATAAATTTAGTATGTCTATTGTAGCCCAACTTTTACTCATGATTCAGAATTTCCTTTATAGCTAATTCACATTCTATCTATGGTACCAGTTTAGTGAGGCTTCTGAAATGCAGCTTGATATAGAATTTAGAGCATTCATTCCTGGAAATAGAGTTGAAAGAACTGAAACATTAAAATGGCTTCTCTTTAGATGACACAAGACCTCCCACAATCATCTAGTTATTTGTTCATCAGCTATTAGTCCTCTCATTTGAGTTTGGGGCCTAGAGATACTTGTTTCTGTTGAGAATAGACAGAATAATATAATAGAAAGCAGCTGTCAAGAGAATGTATGAGCATAGGGATGTATCCAACCAATATCCGAGGTATGCTGAAGTCATGTCAAGGTCACTGAAAAATTTCAACCCTCAACAGAGATGTTCCTGTAGAGAATGATGATGTTTCAAACTTACTGTTTCTCATGAGTATACCATTACTTTTTATTCATCATAAACGAAAAGGAAGTGATTTAATTGTCACCACAAGGCACAATTAATTTGTTCAAAAATGGAAACCATACCTTCTTAAAATGTCTTAACTGTTGATGTGCAGACTCGTCAATACACTAACAGTATTCTCTTTGTGGTAACCTTTCTCCTTAGTCTATTGCAAGAACAATTGTACAGGACAATCTATGCTCCCATTTGCTTGTGTGTAAGTGTGCATTTCTTTTTTTAAATTGATTGTAATTCATTGTGATTCTAGAAGGGGGAGATGGCATAATTTGTTTTTCATTTGTTTGTTTTTAATCAAATTCTATTTCTTTAAACAGTGACCACCTCTTTTTGGCATTTTTTTGTGCCTTATCATGACCATGAAAAGCCATGATATCTTCATGTTCACGTTCATGCATTACAGCACACACACACACACACTCACACACACAAACACACAAACATACACAGACATTCAAAAATACTTAAAAGGCAATATATTGCATATTTTATTGAAAATATATTATTTATCTTTGCTGTGAAGAATTTATTCCTGCTTAGGCACATAAAATACAGTTCATTTTTCACTTTTTTTGCAATGCTTTCTGCTAATTTTTAGATTTTATAGTGGCAACCTAAACCTATTACTACTGGGAAGCAAACCAGTGTCACAGAAGTCTTGGATCAATTTCTTTTAAAATTACAGAAAGCTTTTTTCTGAAGAAGTAACTTTGCTAACTTGTTCTTATCTCCCTAAAAACATATTGTTATCTTGATTTTCTGATCAATAAACAACCGATGTTTCTTAGAAGACAAGCATTACATAATGATTAGTCTTACCAAAATAACCACAGTTGGGATTGCATATTGCAAGCACACCTAAAATCTCTGGCTTTTTTTGGACCTGACTCCAAGAAGGTTGTCAATTACCCCTTGCAGCCATCGGGGAATTAAGAATTGTGCTTCATGGTACAATTTCTCCCTGTGGAGTAAGGTGAGTGACCTCATCTATAGTCAAGGCCAGAGGAAATGTGTCCAATTGGAGAGCAAATTACTAGAGGAGACAGGCAGAATGTTCGGGCCTCTTTTGCTATTACAGTGCTTCTTGCATAATTGCACCCTTTGGATTCTTAGTAAAACTTAGTGTTAGATAAGGTCGCTGACTTACGTCAGTCATGACAACTTAATTTTTGTGTAAGCTTACATCCACTGTGTGAGCAGGATTGTTTCTCTGACTTACGTCCATAATGGCTTGGGAATTTTTTAGGAAAAGACATAATAGGTGGGAATTGGTACATGGTGTAAGGCTCCGCGGCAGAACAGTAGCTTCTTCATCTTCAATAGAAGGCAAAAAAAAAAGTAAGCTTATTAAAGAAAATCTTCTGTGAATTTTTTATAGAACCAAATGCAACGAAACTGAGTAAACTACACTGTCAGGTAGTTGAAGGCTGATGGAAAGTGGTAATTTTTTATTCCTTTCCTGATATTCAGATAATCGTTTTAGTCCAGAATTCTAAAAGGATAATAGATGAAAATGGGAGAGAAAAATTTTACTCTAGTTGTTATGTCCCTCAAGAGTCTTCTTAGAGTGTTCTGCTTTGGAGGTGTCATTGATATTCGCTTCCAAATGTGTTCAATCATAATAATCTAGCTGCAGAGCCGTTCAGACAATGGAGAGTCAGGGGGTGGGCATTCTTCTAAGTGTCTAATTCATTTCATAGAATGTTGTTGAGAGAAGCCGAGTGAGCCTCATTAGCGTATACTCTCATCTTCTCGGTACTAGTGGTAAGTGCTAGGTGTGGTGGCAAATACATTTAACAGCAGAATTTTGGAGACGGAATCAGGAGGGACCCGTGATCAGGGTCAAACAGGCTATGTAGTGAGACCCTGTTAACCAACAAAATCAAATCACAAACACAGGTCTCAAAAACTGTGTTTCAATATTTCATTTATAAGACTATATTAATTCTACATTATAATGGGTATCATTATGTTATTTTCATACACGTACATAGCATGTTTACATAATAGTCACCCCATTATCTCTATCTCCCTTGCTGTCTTGTGAATCTCCTTTGCCTTTCCATCTTTCTTTTCAATTTTTCAGTTCTCTCTGTCTCTGTCTCTATCTCTGTCTCTATCTCTATCTCTGTCTCTGTCTCTGTCTCTATCTCTGTCTCTGTCTCTGTCTCTCTGTCTCTGTCTCTCTGTCTCTGTCTCTATCTCTGTCTCTGTCTCTCTGTCTCTCTCTCTCTCTCTCTCTCTGTCTCTCTGTCTCTCTGTCTCTCTGTCTCTCTCTGTGTGTGTGTGTGTGTGTGTGTGTGTGTGTGTGTGCACATGCGCACGCACATGCAGGATTCAATGAGTTTCTTCAGGACTGTTTACAGGAGTGTCAGCTTGACCTTTGTTTTCAAGACTATTTTTCTGTTCCCTGTAGCTGCTACACCACTGAAGAAACCACACACACACACACACACACACACACCAATAAAACATTATCAGCAGCCCATTTGCCATCCATAACAGGATATACAGGGATCAACCTTGTGGAGATGTTGTGCAGATAATCTCAGTCTCACATGAGTTCTGAAGTGTAGTAGTTGCCATGTGTAGAAGTCAGTGTTAGACACTGCTCCATTCTCTTCCAGGCTCTTCTATGAAAAAGTCTTTATTAGGTTCCTTGGGCCCTGGAGGGCATGTTATAAATATTCCATTTATTTTCTGTATTTTGACAAGTCTGATTCTCTGCTGTCACAGCTGACCACCGAAAATAGAAGGTTCTCTTATTAAAGCTGATGGCAACGCTATTTTATAGGTATGATACAGTTATTGGGAGATTATTGAGCAGCCCATCATATCAATTTAGAAAAATAATGCTACAATCTTCTCCACTGGGGTCAGTGTCCTCCCTGGGTTATGATGCCAAGTATGAATTCTCCTGTGTGGAACAAGCATCAAACATAATCAGAAAGTGGTTGCTTACTCTTCCTATGATTACCATTACTATTACCCATATGAGAGACTTGTCCTCATGCTTCCAGGGGGCTGATCTTGCTTGATAACTTACAGTATTGCACAAAGGCTTCACATGGGAGACTTCCATGCCATTTCTTCCACAGGAGGTATCTGCATAGCATCTTCCAGCCTTGTCAGTACTAGGCACCAGGACAGAATATTCTATCCCAGTCCGAGCTTGATTTTCTTCCCGCTAGCATCATGTGTGACATCTTCAACAGTGGTATATTAATAACTACATCTAGTGGTTAACCGAATGAGGAAACAATTGTGCTGTGTGGGGATCTCAGGGATTCCTCTGGCCGACAACTCACATGGAGATCGATCTCCTACAATTTTCATTTCATAACCCACAGTTTTAGGGAAAAAATATCCATCCACACTGAGTACTTCTGGTCAATTTTTTGTTTGTTTTAATTTCCTTTTTTGCATTAGCTTACCAAGTATCATATTTCATTGTGAGCTTTTCACACACTGGTAATTTTGGTTTACCCTCACCTCTGCTCTTCCACACTTCCAATGTTTCTATACCTGGTGTCTCCTCTTGAACGTTAATAACACAGGTGTTATTCTTCCCCCATGTCCATTAAAGAATCCTGTAGCATGAATCTTAAAAGTTCTTATTAATAAAATCAAACCTGAGGCCAGTTATTGGGGTGAACACTGGAAGGTCAGAGAGACAGAACAGACCACAGCTATCTCACCTCGCTGGATCCTCAGCTGGTCTTGTTTCCTCAGACTGGATGCCCCGAGCCCTCATCCAGAATGGGTCTCAGCTGAACTGCTGCTAGAAGCCTGAAAGCTTAACCAGCCACATGCTTCTCCAGGCCAAAGTCTGCTCAGGCCAAAGGCCTCTCCAGGCCAAAGGCCTCTCCAGGGCAAATGCCTCTAGTTTCTGGTCCTCACGCCTTATATATCTTTCTGCTTTCTACCACCACTCCCTGGGATTAAAGGTGTGCTTTCTGGGATTAAAGGTGTGGGTCACCACACTTGGGTGTATCCTTGAACACATGAATTTCTGCCTCTGGAATGTTAGGATTAAAGGCGTATGCTACCACTGCCTAACCTCTGTTTCATATTGTGGCTATTCCGTCTCTGAACCCAGATAAGTTTATTAAGGTACACAATATTTTGGGGAACACAATACCACCACAGAATCCCCCCCTGCTTCTTATGGGTTTCGTTTACTTTTATTTCCTCCATATTCACTCGCTTTGTTTTATATACATATACAGAAAAGATAGAGGCTGACATCTACATTTGAAAAGGGATATTCAGTGTTTGTTTTTCTGAGTCTCATTTATCTTACATCACATAATATTTTTCAATACCATTTTTTTTTTCACACAGAGTCCCTGTTTTAGTTAGTGGTTCTATTTATTTAGTGGCTGGCAAAAGACACCTTGACAAGGACAACTCTTATGAAGAAAAATATTTAATTGAATCTGGCTCACAGTTTCAGAGGTTTAGACCATTATGGTCATGGTGGGTGGCATAAAGGTAGACAAGGTGGTGGAGGAGGAGCTAAGAGCTCCATATCTTGAACCTCAGGCAGCAGGAAGAGAACTGAGACCCATTACCTCCAACAATGCCACAACTCCTAATAGTGTCTTTGGGGGGCAATTACATTCAAAGTACCATAGAACTCAAATTCAATTTTATTTACAACTGAATTCCGGTATACTGTACACATGCATCATAATTTCATTAACCATTCATTTATGAATGGACAGCCAGACTGATTATCTTTTCTTGTTACTGTGAAAAATGGAACAATAAACGCGAATGTGCATAGTTCCATGAGGCAAGATGTTTATGTATATTCTCCTGAGAATTATAGCCATGTCATATAGAAGTACTGTTTAATCTATTGAAATAAATGAAATGTTTGAGATTTCTATAGATCGAAGGTGTGTTACACAAATTTGTGGTTAGGAATTTAAAATGTATAAATACATTGATGTGTATTTCTCCATACAATAATAGGACCCTCCTTCAGTTGCTACATAGTGGCAATATAATTACTTTTATATTTTCTTTATAGTTTTTAGACAAGGCTGTCATTTTCAGCTATATTAGTAGTCAGATGGCACAGTGTATCTCTAAACATCACGTGCCTTTAACAACAATGTTCTTAGGAAAAAAATATTCATCAGGTGGAATTATTCTATCATACAAGTTCTATAATCTAGTAGATATCTGGACACCAGCTGCAATTCATATATTGCATCATAACCTCCACTGAGATAGACGGAACATGAAGATGGTTTGAGTGGACCATCAAGAATACACATTGCAAATTCTATTACCGTGCTGACAAATATGCAGTATAAAGAGCACCATATAATCAATCTAATAATCATCTGATGTAGGCCCTCTCAGATTCTAAAGCTGTGAGAAATAAATTCCCATTGTTTGTAATTGATTCAGTCTGTGCTACTCTGATATAGTAGCTTCAGCAGACAAAGTGATCAGCTGTTGTGAATGCAAATTGCAAGAAACGATAAAATTAGTCCACCTCTTCTAAAAGAAGAAAAGCAAGATCAAAAGGACTTGAACGATACGTCAAAACATACCAACCAGATTCTGTGAATTCGTTTGTTTAAATGAAGTTGGAAAGGTAAATATATAGTTTTCTATTTAGGATTTGAAAGCTCATTAACAAGGTTTGCTAGGGAAACACATTCCTGCCCAAATTTCCTCCACACCATGGAAAATTCACCCTCTACATCTTAGTCTGAAAGATCTCAAACCCAAGTATGAGCATCAAGATTTACAGCCTACTATTCTCAAAGGAGGGGTTGGACATAGTTGTTTAACTAAAACTAAAATAGAATTTGAACAAAATGGGGTGAAATATTGGGATCTTTCCCTACTACTGAGAAGTAAAAGAGGGTTGGGATATTAGTCAATATTCAGCAGCTCAGAGAACATGATCTTTAGATATGAAATAAGGGGAGAAAATACCGTTAACAGTTTACTGTACAGTGAATTTAGTAATGAAAGCCTAAATTCAAAGGAAATTTACTACTTTCTTGACATTGAGGAACTACTCTTAAAAAAACAAAAACAAAAACAAAAACAAAACAAAAAAAAAACAATGATTGAAACTTTCAGGGACATTCTGTGACCTTCACTGTCTTTCCCAATGCTGTGACACAGTCCCACTCTCTGCCCTTGACTCACTATAATATTTTTTTGACTGATGTTATCTTTACACTTTGGAAATGAACAGCAGTATCTTTACACTTTGGAAATGAACAGCAGTATAATTCAGAAATGACATGACCTTGATGGACAAGTTAGAAGTTAAAAGAATAATTTTTAGGATCTTCAAATTAAAAAAAAAAAAGCTCTTCTATTTTTTTTTCTCTTTTAACAAGGGAAGAAGACTGGATTTCCCCTCTGGCTCTCGTTATATCATCTTGATATTCTTGGGATTTTAACATCAGTTCAGTACAACTCATTTTCATGCAAGAAAATGTTAGAATTAAAGAGATTTTTCTGAGTATTTGGGAAAGAATGTGGTAGAGATGTAGATGAATACCAACTTCTAAGCCATTAATTAATATAAACCAGAAGTTGGACTAAACAATATCTCTATATTCACTAGCTAATTACCTGGTCCATGGACATCAGATACTTTTATTGATGCCCATGGCCTGTATCACCAATGAGAAGGAACTACAAACCATGTATGTAAAAGAGTACCATTAGAATTAATGGTAAGCAGAGCTTCTGCAGGTCAAGCATCAGGGAACAATCATTGAATGGCTCAGGCTGAACATTTTATACATCCTCAAGTGTGTTAACCCAAATTGTCTCTATTCTAGCCTAGACTATAAATATCCTCAATCTTGTAGAATACAATCTAAAGCCTTATTTATTTTTCAAAATTGCATTGTATGTGTCTCTTTTGCACAATTTTATATGTGTGTGTAATATAGAGCTTTTCCTTAATTGAAAATATTTTTTTTCACTAAATACATCCTGATCATGGTTTCCCCTACCTCTACTCCACTCAGGTCCTCCCTACATCCCCTCCCATCTGGATCCACCTTGTTTTCATCTTTCATTACAAAACAAACAGGCTTATACTATATTATGAACAAGACAAAATTCCAGAGTCCTTCAATGGTGTGAGAAAAGACTATTGTGAGATTACAACATGAACTGAAAACCAATCAATATGTATATTTATTGATATGTTCATAATATTCATAAAAACATTTTTTTCTTGTGGTTTCTGTTGCCTTTCTAGTCATCCTGCCTCATCTTCGTAGCTAAAACCGGTAAAGCCCGATAGTACAATCACATTCCTAGTAACTTTACATCATTGGGGCAGCTGCTGTCCTTGAACTTACATTAATTGGAAATCAATCCAATCCATTGGCACCTCTTTGTTATTATAGCCCAGATCTCTTCAATATTTTACTTGCTAATCATTTTAAATATGTAGCCTTCATAAAACTACTCAATAATGAAACACTGAAATGAAAAATAGAGATTCTCTTCATCCTGTTAATAAGATTGTGAGCCTCTGTAAGATAATCAAGAGTGAAGTATAGGCCTATCCATTGCAATGAAATTAAACTTTGAAATGTTGTCTTATTCCTCAAGATACCTATCATTTGAATAGAAAATTTAAAAAAAAATTTTCCATGTTGTTGAATGTAGCCCACATGGCATCTTCTTGATCCTAACTTTTTTAGTATAAGACAATAGCATTAAAGCTGTCATCAACAGAAGCAGATTTCTCATGCATATAATTTATGGCAGATCATGTATTTCATCACCAGTCTTTTTTTTTACTATGATGTACTCACAATAATTCTTATTTTTCTTTATTTTTTTCTACATTATTCCTCAAGAACCTGGCACAGCCGTATCTGAATGGAATGGCAGAAGTCATCAAGCCAGTACAGCTCTCCGACAAAGATCCCACAAAGCTGAGCCACATGGTGGCTGCCATGCCACCTTTGGTTTTCATCTCTGCCTGTTGCATATTTGGGGGAATTTTAATATTTGTACAATTTGGGGATATCTGATTGATGGAAAATTTCTTATGAATCATTTAAGCCTTCTCCCAGGAGTATTGCTTTTAAGCTTCCCTAGGACAGTCCTGAACATAGTATTCCTCATGCTTTTAGGGAGATATCCTTATCTACTTGAAGGTCTTCTTTATGCTTTAGAGGTCCTGACACATAAAGAAGCCAGAGGTCTCTTCATGAGGCTATGAAACATTCTTGAAACATCTGTCCCTGTACTTACACAGGGAAAAGATATTCAAAACAATGTAAACTTAAAAAAGTCAATAGGATTTGGAGGGCTAGAGGAGTTCCCACTCTACACTCAATTACATGGCATACAACTCTACCCTACATAGACATAAATTGATGAGCAAAATATGGAGTGGAAAGATGATAAAAGTATGAGATGTCAGGATCTCCCTTTTTTAGAAAAGTTAGCACATGCAATCACAGTAATATCATATGACTAAGGAACAACAGAATTCCAGGATTAAACATATAGACAAAGTCTATAAAGATATAAATGTAAACATTGTATTGTGCCAGAATTTGAATAACTTCAGCATCGTTAGCCTGAGGATTTTTCCTGAGCACTCTGACATTAAGAGTTAATAATACACTGCTTGGGACATGACAAAATGCCCAGGGTGGTTGAAGATTTTGTTTTGGTTTAGTTTCCTTGAAGCAACCAAAGCTACCAGCTGAGAACAGGCTGTCATATGCCTCTAGATTCTTAAAAATTGAGTTATGGGGTTAATAAGTAAGAATAATAACTTTGCTTATTAATGATGTCAAAACTTGAGGAAAAATGATTGGAAATGATAACTGTTCTGTCATAGTTTATTAATAATGACTAAAAGATGAGTGACAGGAAGTGAAACACATGTTCAAAGCCAAAAATGTTATGATCTATGTTTTGGAACATCATGAATGTATCCTTGCTTACTAAATTCTGTATAAATAAAGAAGCATTCTGGCTGCTAGTCAGTCAGGCTGCAAGATTCTCCCAACCACCATGGCCTGGCTCACTGCCTTCCCCTGCCACATTTACACAGCATAATAAAGTAAAATAAAATGGAATATGCATACATATTCACACATATTCAGGTACACAAATATATATATATATGCACTCAATTAAATTATAAAATATTCAGTTGACTTAAAATATTTTAAAATACTTATGCAGAACACTAAAGAAATGAATACACAAAGACTCATTGCTTCATGTTTACTTTCAGAATTCTATAGAGCAAGAAAATCTACATTTTGTATTTAAATAAAGAAAGCTACTTGGTAGGAAAAATAAGACCTTTAAATACATATGACACTTTAAAATAAAATTTCATGCTAGCAACATTTTCACATTTTAAGAGTTTAAAGCTTTAAATGATGAGTAAATGGATCACCTGGTGGCTAGTGGTTAAATCAAGACTCTCACAGATTACAATTTATAGCTGAGAGAAGAGTGTAAAGTGTGAGTACTTTCAAGTGACCATATGTTTTCAAAGGCTGTGGACCATAAAGTGAATGTTGCAGAAAATGAAGAAGGCATATGGAGGGAGACTGCTGTCACCTACCGACCTGTAAACGAAGATAATGGCAAATACGGATGCATGGTTGTTAGTTCACATGAAAACACATTGAGTTTATGATTTTGTGGAACATAAACCATGTTTTCCATTGTTGACCATGTAGGCTTCTCCACAGTTACAGGAATTCTCTATTATTGGGTTGTAATTCTGGATTGGAATTTGGATAATCAAAGTAGTTCTAAGATCACTATTCTCTCTCTTTCTTTAGAGGATTATTATTAATAATTAAGCATCTTGTTCCTAATTGTTGATTTTTACCTCACTATATTAATGTGTGAATTAAAATACTGGAATACAATGGTTTACTTTTTAGTTGAAAATAGTGATAGGTAATTTTATTTGAAGAAAACAAGAACATACTAAAATTGTTCTTTATCTCAGACTATAACCTCTAACTGAAGAATTAGTTAATTTGCAAATATTATTATTCTTTGTAGTTTCATATTTGCACACAAACATGCTATTAATGACACAAAAATATTTTCTAAAAAGTGAAACATATATATATATATTATTTCTAATGAATTTTCTTTTTGGGTATGTACGTGAACATGTACATATTCATATATTAGTTCTGTTACTTATTCTCCTTTACATGTGAAATAAAATTTGGGAATATTTAATTATGGAACTTTATAAATAAATATTTTGTTCTCATTTTTTATTTGTTGAAATATTTATTTTTATTTTATTTATATGAATGTTTTGCCTTCAAATTGTACACATGTGTACCATATTCATGCTGAGTGTCCAGAGAAGTCAGAAAGGAAATATATCCATGGAACGAGAGTTCCAGGTAGTCGTGAGTTTTCAAGTTGGTGCTGGGAACTGAATCCAGGATACTGCAATTGCAACAAGTGTTCTTAACCTATGAGTCATCTCTCTGCCCATGCCCTGTGATATTATTCATCCTCTTCTTTCAAATCCTCTCAGTTCCCATATCTAGCTGACTCCCCTAGCCATCCACTTCAATGCTAATATTGCAAGTGATCCATTATCCTCTCCCTTTCACCACTTCAAGATCTTTAAAAACTTTTTCCTCTTTCCCTTTATATTGTTATAACCTACAGCCCCTACCCCCGACATAAATCTAAATCTAGATGTTACATTTGCACAGAAAAAGTATAATATTTGTCTTTAATATAAGACTTCTATATAACAATACCTTCTAGGTCCATAAATATCCCCTAAAAGTGTTCTGATTTTATATTATTTTACAGCTGAATAGAATCTCATTATTTATAGGTATTAAATTTTCTTTATTCCTTCATTTCAAATTGAAGATCTAGGACAGTTCCATTTCCCTTTCTTAGCTTTTGTGGATACTACTGCAAGAAATATAGCATTACATTATTCCTATGACACTGTATTTCTTGCATATACCCAGAAACAGTATTGCTAGCCTATAATGTAGTTCTGTTTTTTTTGTTTGTTTGTTTTGTTTTGTTAGTTTTTGTTGTCGTTATTTCTTTGAGATCCCTTCATACTTCTTTTCATAGTGAGCACATTTGTTAATTATTTACCAGTAGTATGTTTGGGTTCTCCTTTATCATCATGGTTTCTTCTCTCTGTAATCACCAGTATTAATGGGTAGAGATGGAATCTCAAAATAATTTTAACTTTAATTTCCTCAATGATTAAAAATGTTGACTATTTTTCAAGATATTTCTTAATCATTAATATTCTTTTGAATACTATATATATTTACATTTATTAACTTGTTTATTGAAGGATGATTTAGTTGCTATTGTTTATTTTCTGAAATCCATTAGGTATTTTCAGCCTCTGCTTTTAGGTATATTTGTTTGCCTGTTGGTAGCAAATTCAGATGCACTGTTACATTACTCATCTGTAGTCCCTAATATTTTAAGGTGTTTATAAGTTACTTTCCTTTTTGAAGTGACTTGGCTATATCTCAGAGCTATTGGTACATTTTTATATATACCCTGTTTCTAAGAGTTTTAGCTTAAGTTTTTCTTTAAAGAACCAGAGATTAGTCAAGTAAGGATTATACTGGCCTCAACCTTACAATCCTCCTTCAGCCTCCCAAGTGTTGAAATTTTAAGTAAGCCCTGCCATGTCCGGTGTGATTTTAATCAATTCTGATAATGTCCCCCTGTGTCTCTGAACAATATTCTTTAATGAATACCTCATTAGGCATCTAATGGTTTGTTCTCTTCTGCCTGTAACCTCTCAAAAAGAGCTTCTCTTAGTTGGTCTGATTTCATCCCACACTGGGAAAGACGAAGAATAAATGGCATGTATCAAGGAGTTGGTGCAAATGAATCTTTATTCAGTAGCTGAGGGTTGCAGAAGGAGTGATATTAGATGAAGCACATATAAAGTTCATTCTGTTAGCTCTGTGAGTAATATCTTAATATTTCAAAAGTCTTACCCCACACCACAGAAGAGGCAGAAAGAGTGTAAGAGACAGACAGGATGGAGGACATCAGGAGAAGACAGCCCTCTGAGTCAATTGAACAAGGCTAATATGAACTTACAGAGTCTGAATCAGAAAGGGCCAACAAGTATCTGCAACAGGTCCTCTATGTGTGTATTATGGCTTTCACCTTAGTATTTCTATGTGTCTTCTGAGTGTGTGAACTAGTGGGTCTCTGATTGTTGTGCCTGCTCTTGGTGCTCTTTTCCTTCTGTTGAGTTACTCTCTCCAGCTTTTTTTCCCCTTGCCTTATTATATTTTATTTTGTCATGCTTGATTTTGTCTCTTAGAAACTTGTCTTTTGCTAATGAAAGACAGAAAGGGGGTTTATCCTAAGGGGGTGACTGAGAAAGAATAGGAAGAAGTAAAAAAGGAGAGGAGAAACTATAATCAGGATATATAACATGAAGAAAGAATTTATTTTCAATAATAAAATGTGTGTCTCATCTACTACTCAATTCAGACACTGTTGTATAGTTCTTTCCTTTTGTCACAACCTGACCATTATCATCAAGAAGCAGAGCTGTTACGGTGACTTATACAAGACTGAGGGGTAGGCAGTGAAATAAGCCGAATGATTCTGGAGACACCCAGGTCTCTGGTAATGACAACTAAGCTGTTAGTATCCCTTCTGGAAGGCAAACCAATGCTCACTAGACACTCAGTTAAGATTCTAGTTACCGCACTTTCTACAATAGCTACTTGTGGTCTTGATTGATACAGAGTAGGCAGGAAGTGAAAAGGTGTTTGGGGTGGGACTCTGTTCATGTGGCTACCTTGCTTCTGTAACTAACTCTAATAAATTCATTGGTTCACACACCAAAAAAATTAGATTCCTTTAGAAGATATTGTAGTTCTGCAGAATATTTAGAATAGCATTTAGTCATTGGGCTTTACAAAATCATATTTATTGAGCATAAACCTATATTAAAAATGAATCACATATGTACACATTTTTCAAAGTCATATACCTTTTATAAATTAGAATACATTTATAATTTCTAAAGAGAATAGTTATAATATAATCAGCAATACACAAGCATAATATCTGGGTAAGGTTATTAACTATTGAATTTAGTTTAGAATATATTGTTAAGCTGTGTATTTTAGAATATAATACACATATTAAATACCCAGGTATAATTAGTATCACTGCACAAAAGATACACATAGCTATTTTTATGTTTTACATTAGCACCTATTTGTGAAAAAGTGTCAAAATATCACGATCTGTGTCTTACTAGAGAAGATAGTGCATTAGTGTTGATGAACAGCACAATTTTATGTATGTTACAAAATTAGAGAAAAGTGCTAAATATTACAACCAAATTATGAACAAGTGTGGCTCATAACAATAACAAAATGGGCAGGACAATTTTTTAATTTTCCTTTTACCTAGAAATTTATGCTGGATGAAAGCATATGCCAGACAGTATGGAAAATTGACTCTTAGAAACAGATTTAATAGATTGTGGACAGTTCATAACACACGCCGAGAGACTGATTGGGACAATGATGAGACAATGAAGCACCGGACAACAGCTTGATCAAGCTAACATCCATAATCTTGCTTTCTTTATGT
This sequence comes from Peromyscus nudipes, assembly GCA_902168325.1. Lineage (NCBI taxonomy): Eukaryota > Metazoa > Chordata > Mammalia > Rodentia > Cricetidae > Peromyscus > Peromyscus nudipes. Next base: position 15,089 of record CABHPH010144645.1, read on the forward strand.
GTGTTAGAACTTTGACAACGGTCCTGGTGAGTTAAGACTCATAGTCACAAGATAACTCATGTTGAGTGAATGGTCTCCAGAATCTTCTGCCACACATAGAGAGAATGAGATTTGAGGACCACAGAAAGTAAATTGATAAATAAGTCCTATCATAGATAATTCATAGTGTGGCCCTTAAGAGAAAAGACAGCAGAGCTCCTGTATAAAAAGAGCAGGCCATCTTGAATGGATAAAATTGACAATCACTGACTTGAAGTTAATGTGACTTTCAACTTGAATTAATTAGCATGGAGAGTGGATAATCTAGTTTGTCTTACTGGCCCATTCATAAGATGCCCAGGCACTTACTTTTCAGTTTTGTCAATCATATAATCTGCAAAAAGGTTTGCTCAATGGAGGAAGACACCCCCCAAAAAACTAAAACCACTTAGAATGTTCAACATATAAGACTGCCTTTTACATGAATTTGATATGTTTACATTATATCATGTATTCTTTTTGAATTTATTTTTATTAATTAGTTTTTCCAAGCCGGATCATAGTTTCCCCTCCCTCTCCTCTCTCCTCCTAGTTTCTGTCTCCAACTTGCTCACTTCCCTTACCCCCATCCTCTCCTCCTTTCTCTCCTGCAAAGGGCAAGTTTCCATGGGCATCAGCCAGCCATGGTATATCAAATTGCAGTAAGACTAGTCACCTCCTCTCCTATTAAGGCTGGATGAGACAGCCCAGTAGGAGACAAGTGTGACAAACGCAGGAAACAAAATCAGAAACAGCCCCTGCTCCACATTTAGGAGTGCCACAGGATGGCCGAGTCACACAACAGTAACATAAATGCATAGGGCTTAGCTCAGTCCCATACAGGCTCCCTGGTGGGTGGTTCAGTCTCGGTGAGGCCAGGTGAACCCAAGTGAGTTGATTGCATGTGGTGTCCTTGGCCCCCCTGGCTCTCAGTCCTTCCTCCCACTGTTCCAGATGATTTCCCGAGATCTGACTAAGGTCCGTTTGTAAGTCTCTGGCATGTTTCCAACTGTTGCTGAGTGAAGCCTCTCTCGTGGCAGTTTTCCCAGGCAACAATCTATGAATATAGCAGAATACAATTAGGAACAATTTCGTTGTATATCATGTATTCTTTGGGTGGGAAATTTAATCAGCATGTAATCGAGGCTAACACTAAAATTATGATTGTCCTATGTCCATCTTCTTAGTACTGACTCTGCAGGTATTTGTCATTTTGACCAGATCATTCTGTCATGTATTCTTTTAAGTCTAAGTATTGTATAGCACTTACTTGTTAATTGAAATTATATAGAAGGAGAATGCCACAAACTAGAAGTATAAGTCAGAACTAATGATCTATTAGCAATAGAGTTCTTTGTTGGAAAACAGTGATACAGAATAGATATAAAATATCTCTCTTCGATCAATTTACATTTTCTGTCCACTGGAAGAATGTTCCATGTTATCCAAAAGTTATATTTTACTGGAAGTATATAGATCACCAAAGGTGATATAAACAATATTTCTACTTGTAAGGAATGAGCTATTACAGAAATGACTTCATCTCTGAAAGGTAAATGGGTTCAAAAGTTGTTTCCAAAATAAGATTCACAGTTCCTAGGTTATATAAAGGAACACATGAAAATTGACAGAGACTTTTTATTAAGTTTTTGTTTTGCCAAAAGCAATATTCAAAATTTGAAACTCATACATTAGTTCTTCTTTAAAAGAAATAAAGATATTGTAAGAATACTATGAAAATGGAAAAATATATTGACTTCTTTAATTTATGAATATAAAAATAATTAAATTTATTTGTTAACTATTATATTTCTCTCAAGAGCAAGCATCTTAATCCTGGTTCTAGAGAACAAGTGCTTCCTCAGATACAGTAGACTTTATTTCTCTTGTATGACTTTTGTTTTGTTTTGTTTTTTTCAAAACACAAAAGTGTTTTCAAAAGAGTGAAGACACATTGCTTTCAACTGCCTGTAAGTGAGAATACCGGTGTATAGAAAAGGGTATTTTAGGCACTAAAGCTTTTGAGAGCTATAGATAGCCCTTGAGAGCTCAAGGAATTGTGGCAATTTCTACCCACTACATAAAATGGAACTTCCTTTTCAGAATTTGAGCCCAATCAGCCTTTTATATGCAATTTCTCATGATAGACATATAAATAAAATTGAGTCTTGTTGGACTTTAGACAGAGACTCAAACTTTTTCTTTGATTCTAGCCAATCCCAACATTAAGGAGGAAGCAAAATTTTACCAATATGACAAGACCATAGTAAGATGATTAAATTAATAGCAGATTCATAGTAAATTCATAAATTATTAATTTAAGGAAAGCACCAGAAAATTCAATTTGCATTAATGAATGCATTACCAAAGATATTACTGACTATATATATAGTAGAACATATGAAGCTGTTAGGTCTTTTCCAATGAATAGTATTTAGTTGGGCTAAAAATTATGTTTATTTAAACTTAATTTTTGAAACTTTTAATGGCACAACTGATTTTGAGTATGTTGTTTCTTTATATTCCTACATGATGCAATGTACTCATTATTTTGAACAGCTAAGGAAACACAGTGTGACCTCTTCTGTGTACTTGAACCTGATTTGCATCATTCTACATTCATGCTGCAGGTCACATTTGGGCTGTGTAGACTGAACAGGTTTGCAGTGATGAGCTTCTTTAGTGGATGTCTACACAGTCTGGACTTGGTTGAAAGCCATTAGATGTGTATGGCCTTTCTTGCCAGGAGGAAAATCTTCCCAATGAGGAACAGATGTTAATGTGGATAAAATGATCATAACATTAACATCTTAAACTTGCATTTATAGAATTATTTTCTTTCTCTAAATACCTTAGCATCTGTTATAGATAATGATCAGTTTCCTAGCAAAATCACCTCTTTAAGGTTAACATGGCTACATAATAAAGACAATAATTCAGAAAACTGATAACTAATGTTGAATTACATGTAGTAGTTTACATAATGTAAGTTAACTTAAATATTTGATTTGAGTAATCTCACAATAAATACACACATTAAAAATTTAAAAAAAATGTGTTGTGTAATTGTGCGATGTGATGAGGTTTGACGTATTCTTACACATAAATTGATTTTCCAGTAAAGTCTACTCTCACAAAATCCTGCACTGCATTTTTTCTATTCTTAAGAATTATCACTACTGTCACACTTTGAACTCATTTAAATGCACTCTTGAAGGTGAGAAATCACATCTCAAAGCTGTTTTTCTAGCCAAATATAAGCTCAGTGTGTAATTTAGAGTACAGTATATTAGTAATGAGCTGACACTGCCTCAGAGTAGTATTGTAATGTGTCTTGGTTGTTCTAGTGATTTTTCAGTTTAGTAATAAATGAATTAATACTAATTATGATAATTAAAATAATGGTTTGGGATTCTTTTATTCATGGTGCACTAGTTTATTATAGAGCATTTTGAAAATAGCTATTATTTAAAATAATTACGCTATAAATTGCAAGGCAAATTATTTTAGACTGTATGTGAATGAAACACAACTGAAATCACCAAATAATTGGTGATACAAAGCCCTGGTTAAATATCTCTTGTCCCCAAATGGAACATATAGTACTGGGAATGGGTTACATCTAAACTGTTTCTTGGCTAAAAGGTCTCTATGTAAGCCCCAAAATAACTCGTTATTGTCAAGGCTATATGTTTATCTCCACAAATTCAGCATAAGGCCCTATTGCTGAAGACAGCAGTTAGACAACTCAATGAAAATGGAGAGGTCAAGCTGGTCCCAACATGGAGCCTTCATCCCTACTAACTAGTGTTCACAGTATGAGAAGGTTTATTGCACACTACCACAGGGGTAAGGTAAATAAACTACAATCTTCAGTGGTGTCCTGGCTGAAAGATATGGTGGTACTGTACTAAAACAATTACTGTTGGAGTAACAAACCACCATCTGGTTTGAATTCAGAACTCTTCCAAGAGATGGAAAGCATGCCAGGCACTGGCTGGGTGACTAAGAATCTGAGACTAGGTAGTCCCAGAGGAAAACCAAATACGATTATTCTGCTAAAGAAATGTAGCAATAAAATGACTACCAATGGCAGTCTGCTATACTCACAGATCAGTGTCTTGCTCAGTCATTATCAGATAAACTTTCTCTGGTAGGAGATAGAAACACATGCAAATTTCCACCTTTGTCAAATATGCAGAGATTGAGAAAGCCTAGGACATTAAGTCCAAAATAGGATATTTCCATTGCATCACACTTGGTTGGCTCCAGGCTGCACATCATCCTTTCCAGTTTGGAGTTTATGGATCAGGTTTCCTCCAGCCAGAGTGCTCTCAGCGTATATCACAGCTCTTTGTTTGCTTAAGGCATGATCCAGTGTTTTTGGCCTTACCTGCCTCAGATAAGCAATATCTTCAATTGTATACCAACAAGGAGGATGTGTATTCTCTTGGAAATAAACCTGAGTTCAACTGGTTACAATAGTAAATAAATAAAAACACACTAAAATTAATCAGTAAAAAACATAAACAAATAATTATATGATAATGGAAGACTGGCTGGGAGATAGTGGAAGGATGTGGTGAGCCACAGGAATATGAAATAGAAGTCTGTATATTATAAGCTATACCTTGACAAGACCAAGGGTCAGTCAAGTCGAAATCCAATCGACAAGGACTGTTGGTGGTATGTAGCTTAATATTCAGTTGTGCCTTGCTATGAATTCCTTTTGCCCATAATTCTCCTAAAATGTGTATGTGTGTATAAATCTCTGTTTCAAAGCACCTGGATAGTCACCTAGACAGAACCTTCTGCCTCTGGGCCCCCTCTTTAGCATTTGTTTTGGGTATCTGCCTTTTGCAAATACCCTCCTTGAGCTACTTCCGAAGATAGAGTCCACCCCAAACAAAGCCTTAAAAGACAAGCAAGGAACAGATAGATAACAGGCCATCTGTTGGATGCCTGAACACCACCACCCACCCCAACTAAGATAAAATGTCCTTTCTGAGACTACATGTCTCACAGGCCAAATGCCTACCAACTAGACAAACAAGCTTTGATTCTTGTGCAAATCAAGGGCTCCTCTCTCTCTCTCTCTCTCTCTCTCTCTCTCTCTCTCTCTCTCTCTC
>CABHPH010144645.1:20245-58344 GCA_902168325.1 Peromyscus nudipes
CTCTCTCTCTCTCTCTCTCTCTCTCTCTCTCTCTCTCTCTCTCTCTCTCTCCACCCCAGAGAACCTCTTAGATAAAACAGGGCTTTCTTTTACAAGGTGTTTCAAGCTGTGATGCAGATTGACTAGCTATCCATAATCTTCTCCCACCCTGTCAGGAAACTGGCAGCAGAGGAAAAAAATGACAGTATTAACTTTTAGTGTGACCCACAGACTTTCCCTACCCTATCACCTTTAAGTTTATAGTTGAACACATTTATGATAGACTTGTAATGCCTTCACATAACCACAATAAGACATATTTCTAGCACACAAATTCCTTTTCTGATTTATTTCAACTGCTAACTGACTCCACTCTTATCTCTTCCTGTTTGGGCTGCAAATAAAACTGGCAGGAAGCCTCTAGCAGGGGACCCCTACAATCTTGTGCTGTACACAAACCATAAGGTGTTACTGCTGGGGATAGGATATAGATGAGCCCCAGGAGAAGGGGGTAAGAATTGAGGGAAGGAAGGATGGGGGGAACTAAGAATTTAAGGGAATTAAGAGAATTGAAACTAGGGAAATTAAGAGAATTGGTACTAGGGAAACTAAGAGAATTGGAACTAAGGGAATTTAGAGAAATCAGGAATGAAGGGAAAAAGGAGCCAAGGAAATGAGAGATTGAAGAATTGAACTGGTGACTGAAGAATAATGACTGAGGAATAAACAAATTGAGCTAAAGAGCTCTGAGCAACTGAATTCATTCCTGCGTCAATGGTAGTGTCTCTCCTGGGCCCCTGGAACTGTATAAATTTAAGGTTGGACCATTAACTAACTAGCTCTTAGACTTAAATTAACCCATAATTCTTAGCTACATTTAGTCACATGGTTTGGTACCTTACTCAATACAACAGTCTCATCTTGCATCTTCTGCATCTGGCTGGCAACTCCTGACTCCGCCCTTCCTCTTCCCAGCATTCTTAGTTTGGTCACCCTGCCTATACTTCCTGCCTGGCTACTGGCCAATCAGCATTTTAGTAAACCAATTCAAGTGACAAATCTTTACAGTACACCAGAGGATTATTCCACAACATTTTCTCTTTTTTAATCTAATTAAAAAGGAAGGTTTCACTTTAACATAGTAAGATTATATAAAACAAAAACAATTATTAAGTCAGAATTACAGTAATACTATCCAATCCATTTTCGCTTGGCAAAATAACAGAAAATAATTATCTATCTTATCTTGGTGAGTCTAAAGTTTTATATCTAATTTATTTTCCATTATAACAAATGAAAACTATAATTATAACTATTTAGTCTTTTTTTTTTTAAAGATTTATTTATTATGTATACAGCATGTATGACCAGAAGAGGGCACCAGACCTTATTACAGATGGTTGTAAGCCACCATGTGGTTGCTGGGAATTGAACTCAGGACCTCTGGAAGAGCAGTCAGTGCTCTTAACCTCTAAGCCATTTCTCCAGCCCCTAACTATTTAGTCTTAAACTCCATCAAAGACCCCAGAAGGGTGAAATGTTATCTAATGCCAGGGACATCAGGCTTCCTGGACAGTCACCCAAAGTTTGTCTGCAATACTGGGGCATCCATCTTCATCCTACAGGCCTAACATATCTTACAGACTTTCCTGTGAAGCAGGGAATTTTAAAGGACTGCCCTACCTTATTTTGCCAAAGTTCAGCAATTGCCTTTCTTGCATCCTGCTGGTTCAGTTTAGACAGTAACTGTCAGCAATTGAGGCAAAAGCAGTTTGTTTGAGTTGCTAGCTTTTGCCATAAAGAAAACTAAATCTGTATCAAGTTTCTATGATACTATCATCTTCCCTGAAGTAGATTGGTGTTGCTAGAGTTTTCTGCCTGGTCCATAGTCAGGACAAATCTCTCTCACCCGCCAGTCCCACAGTCGCTCAGACCCAACCAAGTAAACACAGAGACTTATATTGCTTACAAACTGTATGGCCGTGGCAGGCTTCTTGCTAATTGTCCTTATATCTTAAATTAATCCATTTCTATAAATCTATACCTTGCCACGTGGCTTGTGGCTTACCGGCATCTTTACATGCTGCTTGTCCTGGCGGCGGCTGGCTGTGTCTCCTTCCACCTTACTGTTCTTTTCTCCTCTCTGTTAGTCCTGCCTATACTTCCTGCCTAGCCACTGGCCAATCAGTGTTTTATTTATTGACCAATCAGAGCAACACATTTGCCATACAGAACATCCCACAGCAGATTGGTGCTGCCAGGAGCAGATGTGTCTCACTGTTGAGAAAAATCTAAGTTCTTAAAACATTTTAAATGCCTTATTCTATAGGCATTTGAAATGTTTGAAGATTTCCTATCTAGCTGAAATAGATACATTACTTTTTAAATGAGCTATATTAACATAATACCCTAAACAAGAATAGAAATATGCATACAGTATAACAAAATTAACTTTAAATTTGTACAAATAAACCAAAATCCATACCAAAGTAAAATGTGTAAGATTAAGAGGTTTTTTTGTATTAAAGTAGATTAAGTAATCTACACTTTTATCTCATCATTTCTATATCATATACCCCTTTCTTCTTTTAGAAAGAGATTGACTATGACCAATAACAATTTGTAACCACCTGCCCTTGAAGAAAAGCAAACATTAATAACAATTATTTTGGGAATGTGGGCATAGTTCTCTAGACTACTTCCCGCTAATTGGGGGTGCTTGGACTCTTTGGGGGACCCTGAAAAATTTTAGGATTATGATCAAGTCCTTACTGAAGTAATCTGTGAGGCTGGATCATCTCAGCCAACAGCCTTGAAGCTGTTCTGGAAGCAGAACTCAGAGGAAAATGGCAACAGAGGCACTCTGAAACACATTGGAGATTTTTTTTTGGGGGGGGGCTGTCTTCATCTATCAAACTTGATTTTTCTTAACCCAGAATGAATACATAACCTCTCATTTCCTTTGAAAATAAAAGCAGATCTTCTTTCCCAAAGTAAGATATCTTTTGACTTAAATTTTGAAGTCAAGTATTTTTAAAATATGTAAACTGGTTTAATCATGCAACTTTCATAATCAAATGTCTCTCAGCAGTTACCATTTGTTCATTAGCAATCAAAAGTTTAAAGACAACGCAATAGCATATAGTATCCCGACTCTCTGTGTAGTTTCCATTTTTATGTGGCTTATTATATTTTTTATTACTATATTTCTTTTTTGAGGACTTCTTCTGCCCTTTTTCTTCTTTCTCTCCCAAGCCTATGTATATTTTTAAACACACTGTGCCCTCTTAGAGGTTTTTTATCTGTTTGTTTGTTTTGTTTTGTTTTTCTTTTGTCTGAATCTGTCTTTACTGTATGTATTTATCTTTTTCTGACCACAAGAACATTTAAACTGCTGCGGGAGCAAGCCTAGGACTAAAGCAGATTTGGCAGTTGGCTCTGCCCAGCTCCTTGGTCTATGAGAGCTTAGCTTCATGGCAGAGGTACTGATGGGAGCCACGTTTACTACCCCAACTCTGGGGAGATTTGGATCCACGCTGTCACCAAGTATTGTGCTGCTTGCTGCTCATAAGCCCTATATAAGTTTTCAGTAGCAGGACCTCCCTAAAGCCCTCCATGCTGCCTGCACGAACCAGGAAGCTGCATCTCAAAGGAGCCCTGCCTCTGCTTACCACCAGCAAACAGAACCCACCCAAGAAAATGCTACTACCAAGATGACTTGCTTGACTCTGTTCTTTTGTGTGTTTAGAATCCTCGTTTTAAGCTTTCTCTGGTTTTATGTGGAAATTCTTGCCAAATGATTGGGCACCATAGGAAGGTGAAAGTTTCTGTCTGTCCAGCAACTCCCAAATGCCTGGCAGTCACATCGAACATTACTGGGGGCTTACTATTACTTATAAATGCTTGGATGAGGGCTCAGGCTTATACTAACTGGGTCTTATACTTAAATTAACCCATAATTCTTAGCTCTGTTTAGCCACACAGCTTGGTACTTTTTTTCAGTACAGCATTTCCATCTTGCTTCCTCTGTGTCTGGCTGGAGACTCCTGACTTCGCCCTTCTTCCCAGCATTCTTAGTTTGGTCACCCTGCCTATACTTCCTGCCTGGCTACTGGCCAATCAGCATCTTATTAAAACAATGCAAGTGATAAATCTTTACAAGTGTGCAAGAGCATTATTCCACAGCAAAGAAAGCATTAGAGGGGTAAAATAATGAAAACATACTATATACATGGATTAAATTTAATTATTATATTAAGTATTATGTATTAGGTATACAAATTAAAAACAAAAATGTTGAAAGATAAAACCTATAATTTGTTTTTCATGCCATGTCATAAGTCTATGAATAATTAAAATAGATAGTTCATTTCTCAGAGTCATGATCACAAACATCATAAGTTTTTCTTTATCAAGGACTTGATACTTATTCAAGTAAGTATCAAACTGACAATATGCCAATTGCAACAGAGACTCTGTGTGTGTGTGTGTGTGTGTGTGTGTGTCCAAGAATGATAATGGATAACATGAGTAGTCTAATTCATTTTTTTGGAGTCTCAGAAATTTTGTTGGAGTGTCAGAAAATGTAGCATGTTGATCTCCTGCCAGCATGAAGCAGGTCTTATCTGCTTTGCTTCTGAAATCAGATGGGAAATAAATCTTTTCAGGGTTGTAGCTTGCACCTCTTCTTCTCCCTCTGAATCATTGACTGCATTGGTCCACGAGCGTGGAGGATACAGAAGTGGGGAACAGGCTTAGGACGGCCGTGGGTATGATGGAGACCGTCCTCCAGGAGACAGACTTCAGTGAAATCAACTCAACTTTATTCCGGAGTATAAGGAATATGTGGGATTGAGGAGCCTTGGGGGCAAACCCTAACCTGCATTAAGTGGCACTCTCTTTTTACAAGGCTTCCTGTGTGGCGGTGGGATCCTATAGTAGATCTCTTAGCACAACTCTTCCAGTAGGAATCTGTGCCAGGCTTCAGGTTAAAGATAAATCAGGCATCTGGTTTAGAGACAGCTTTCAGATAAGATCAGTCCTCCAGGCCCAGGGCATTCTTCAGATAAAGGTAGAAAGGGGCAGAAAATTTTGTTTGAGAGGGAGGGAGTTTCCATGTTGCCTAGCTTTTGGGAAAAGCTGCCAGTCCATAAGAGACTGCAACTTTGACCAGTGGGCAGTGTATTCCAACAGTAGCCAGGTAAACTCGAAATTTACGTTTGTTTGCAATTCCAGCACTGTGTATCCTCAATGTCTTGGAAGTCTGTGTAGCCCAGTCTGGCCTCTGTCTCAGTCCTCTGCCTCCATTTCCCAAATGTTGGGAACATAGATGGGTGCTGCTGGACTTAGTTCAAGATTCCTCCAAAAAAACAAATTACAGTCATTTTCAATAGAACTACTTGTCTTAAGAACATCAGGAAAACAAAACAAAACAAAACAAAACCTCTCTGACAATTCTTATTTCAGGAAGACATTAAAAGATGGAGTAAAAGTTATGATGGGTAGGCAATGTGGGTCATTTTACACAATTGTGTGTGGGGAAGGCACACATGTAACTTCAGAGCACTCAAATATATGCTTGGTATCTGAAGAGAGTTTCTCAAAAGAAGAAATAAAAATGTCTAAAATCATCCATATAAAATATACATCACGCCGGGTGGTGGTGGCACACACCTTTAATCCCAGCACTCAGGAGTCAGGGCCAGGGGAATCTCTGTGGGTTCAAGGCCAGCCTGGGCTACACAGTCAGTTCAAGGAAAAAAGCAAAGCCACACAGAGAAATCCTGTCTTGAAAAACCAAAAACCAAAACCCAAATAAACAAACGAAGAAACATATATATATATATATATACACACACATGCACACACACACACACACACACACACACACACACACATATATATATATATAAAACCACCCCTAGCCATCAAGTAAATACAAATCTGAACAACTTTGAACTTACACAAATTTCTCTTACACAAATGCTAATGGACCATAGTGGATAAAGAGTAGAGGAAGTTTGTTGTGGTTTTGTGCTTACTAGAAATGACAGAGAAGAAATTTCATCAACAAGTAGTTCCTATTTGCTTACTCCAATTTTCCATTTCCAGAATTCCCTCAGTATGTTTTCTTTATTTCTTCTACTTCAGTTTTCATGTCTTGAAAATTTCCATCACCTGCTAGTTTGATTTTCTTGGTTTACTTGGCATTCTTTAAACGCTTCATTGATTTATTCCAGGTTTTTGTTTTCTTTTCTTCTATTTCTTTAAGGCATTTCTTCAGTTCCTCTTTAAAAACCTCTATCACCTTCATAAAGTTGGTTTGCATGTGTGTGCAACTCTGTTTTGGACTTTTACTAGAAAATACAGAGATTCCACAAGTAATTGAATTACTAGGGTCTAATAATCCTGTTATTAATTAATCTCATACTAAAAATTTTAACTTTTGAAAAAAAAACGTACATAAATGTGCTAAAGACCAAAACTTTATGTCTTCCCATTCATTTCATCATTAACCACAAGCTCATTGATTTCTGTGTGGTGCCCGGAAAGAAAAGTTTAGAAATTGGGAATATGATACACATAACACTTCCATAAAGCTATGCAGGACAGTAAATGTTAAGGTAAACTGAAGACTTTTTTTTTCCAGTAAAAAATATGATTATATTTATTCAAATGATCTCAGATTGGTAAAAAGAATTATGAGCTGGGACTTTTCTTTAATGAAACCCAACAGGGAGTTTAATCCATAGAAAATATAAAATTTAGCATTGATACAAAAGTGATAATACTCAATAATACTGAGTCCCTCTACATCACTTACACAGTACGTAAGAAACCACCATACTAAAAGATAGACTTAGGTTCTTGGAGTGTTAGTGGGCAATCAAATGCATGCTTAGACCCAAAGAAGTAACAGAAATCTAATCTCACTATTGAATGATAAATCATCACCTGAACCTCTCTGTACAGAGGTCTCTTTTTCAGCCACACCAGGCCAATTACTGAAAACTATGAGATACAAGTGTTGTGTAGAAAAATACATCAGACTTAACGTAGTTTACATCAGTGTTTTTCATGATCGTCATGAGAACAATGCTTGAGATACAAGAATAGGAAGGAATATATACTCTCTGGTAGGGAGAAGGGATATAAATTGAATAATTTACTAACAAGTACTAAATAACTTGAAATAAAGAAAGGTTTCTTTCCTGTAAAAATTCACATATAAGATACAGTTGTTTGATCAAACTTTAGATTTAACTAATTTAAATGAAGCAGCTAAAATGTAACATCCTCTAAAGGTGGAAGCACAACTGCAGGTTGAAAATTGAAGATAAATAGACTAAAACTTCATTTGAAATTTCATCATGAACACTTTTTAAAGAAGAGAGTTAAACTGTGTCTACATAAAATCTCTAACAATACTTTTTTTTTAAACAGTAAAACAAATTTTAACAATTGTACTCTATAATGGCTTAGGAAATATTCATTTATTTTCTAGAAAGTGACCAATTATAGATAATGATTGGCTTACTTTTATATTAATCCACCAATATCGTAGGTTTTGGCAGACAACGTTGAAGTACTATGCCTGCTAAATGTGTTGTACAACTTGACCCTTTAGTATGTAATTATATTGTGTTGTCCCCTGGAAAAGCAATTTAATTCAGCCTTCTCTTTCTCCTTTCAATAAGTCAGTAATTTTCTCTTTGCTTTTGGAGTCAGGGATCTCTTTTCAGATGCCACAGAATATTTTCAGAAGCTGCAGAAAGTGCTTCAGAGGGTGTAAACAAGACAAATTGGTAGAGAAATACTTGAGAACTTTCAACACAGTCACAATTTACTTTAGAATCTGTCTAAGAAGCAAAATCTGTGATGACTACTCACCTGCGTGTAGTTCATTTGTTCATTTGCTGATAAACTGAGAGGCCACAAATATCTTTTCTTGTGTTAAATAGGAAGAAATACACACACTGTGTGTGTGTGTGTGTGTGTGTGTGTGTGTGTGTGTGTGTATCTACTATATATTTGTCCACGTAGCTCTCTCTTTCATGAAGCCATACTCTTTTTCTGGTATTGATATTTAAGTGATATGAATTTTCCTGATCTCTTACACTGTATTCCCCAGAAAGAGGGAAGAGACACAGAAATCTTTCAAGATTCATGACTGAATGGCATCCTCCTGTCTGATGATAAAAGAGAATATAATTATAACATGTGGATTGTATAAATATACATCTTCCCTGGCACTCAGAATTCTATCTAGAGCAAAATAATGTTTGGACACTCATTTTCTTATTAAGTCTTTCAGTGGGTTTCAAGCTCTCATACTGTGTGAAATACCCCTGGATTCCAAATTCTAGGAAATCAATATTTTATTGGGATTCTATTTTGCTAAAGTGTCTTGAAATTTGAGATACTTTGACACTTTGGGAAAACTTCTTTTTTTTCTTGATTTTTTTCCCCACTCTTTGAGACCAGTTTTATCTTCTTAGACCCAGGAATTCCCTTTGCGAGTAGGATTTTTTTTTTCCATTGGAGTAGCAATTTGCCGTACAGAGACCAAATCCTGGACATCCTTAAACAATAATTATCTGATGAATTTCTTGTTTTTAATTTTATGTTTTCATGCAATATATTTTAACAACTTCTTTTCCTACCCTAAATCCTCAGTATCGACCCAAGTTCATGTTCTCTCCCTCTTTCTCTCTCTTTCACTCTTACTTTGCCTCCAAAATGAAAAACATATCAAAACACATAAAAACAAGCAAGTTAAAATAATAAACACCAAAACAAAACAAAATAAAAAGTCCACTAACAAAATAAAAAGTATCCCCCCCCAAAAAAAAATCTGTTCCTGGGTGTGGAGTATGCAGTGGAGTTTGGCTAGAAGCTCGGTAGAGTGAAGGTATCTCCAGTTGCTTTTATTTCTATTTCCTCCCAAAGTGAGTATTTTGGAGTTTCTTGCCTGTAAAATAAAGTGCAATATTGATACTGCTCCATATCCATGTATTTATTAAATGTGCATCAACTTCCTATGTCCTTTACTTTACATGGAACTTTGTGAGGAAATGTGTTTCAAAGAATCAATTGGATATTCCTGAAGTCTCATAGAGTTGAATGGTCATTCAGAATTTTGTCAGGTTTCCTATAGGATTGCAGAGGTTTTTCCACCCTAATTCACAGGAGCATAGAAATTTGCAAAGGTCTTTACAAAGTTTTGAAAACTCAGTCTGAATATTTGAAGTTCACCAACTAATGTACACTTTATATGTATGCTAAGATACTTCAGTCTGCTTTTGACATTCACATATATTTGTCTAATATTCCAGACTACTGGGAAAATAGAAACGTATCACATAGTTCTCTAAACTATCTGAATACTGAATGTTGAGGTATGTCAGTCTCATCTAATGTTAAGTTCTCTGAAAGCGGGTAATATTTTCTTTTTGCTTTTATTACTCGAGCATGGAAGAAACTACTTATGATGAAGTATGTTGGTGAAACAGTCTTCCGAAATGAAACACAACTACTGCATTTTTGATAATGTATTTCTTTATTGATCTTATCAATCTTTATATGTCTTATTTCTTCAGCAACTTTTCCAAGAATATATTCTGGTATGCTTTTTTAGTTGCTTATTATATCTTAAATATTAAGAATAAATTAATATTGCCATAGATGTCACTAACAAAAGGGCAAAGTGGTAAGATTTACAAAAACTAGAGTGCATCATGAGCCTAATGATGAATTAAAATAAAGATTTGTTCTCAATATATGCCTAACTGATGATCAAATACCTGCTTATTTACATCTCTTTCCTGCCATGTATTTTTAGGAGGAAAAGGGGAGACAGGGCACATTTTTGTGATTTAATTCCATATTTTTAAAAAAGGACTTATTTGACTTTTAATAAAGGCCATGTTGGATTGAACATCTTCGTCAATTGCTGGGTGTAATGAGTAACATTTGCCAGACACCTGGAAGTTTACTATCCGTCTGCATTCTCTTCTCTTTCTTTTTAAATTCTATTTTGTTAGCATTGCTGGAACTTATAATTTATCATTCATTATAGAGAAAATGAGTTATTTTAGTTATTAATCTTTAAGAGAAGTAGTTATTATTTGGGAGGGATTGTGCATTAATTTTCCACTCCTGCAAAAGGAAAACATTGAACAATCACCAAATTTATTACGTATTTATTATCTGAAACTTTCCACAGTTCAGAGTTCCAGGAAGGAGTTAGGAAAGTGTTGTCTCTACATAAGGTTAAACTCAATATATGACATTGTCAGACAACAGTACTTCATGCTCCCCAAAATTAGCCAGGCTTCTTTACACCAAAACATTTTCACAAGAATTTAAGACAGATTTTTTTTTTTTTTTTTGGTTTTTCGAGAAAGGGTTTCTCTGTGTAGCTTTGCACCTTTCCTGGATCTCGCTCTGTAGACCAGTCTGGCCTCAAACTCACAGAGATCCACCTGCCTCTGCCTCCCCCTGAGTGCTGGGATTAAAGGCGTGCGCCACCATCGCCTGGCTAAGTAAGATGTTTTAATTATAGGTTTCTATGTGTAGTTCCTTTCTTTTGAATTCATTTATTGATAAATATATATATAGAGAGAGATGTGCATATGTGTTCCGGTTGTCATAGAAGGCAGAAGAAATAGTCAGATCTGCTGGATCTAGAGTTAAGGCTATTTGTGCGGCATCTGATATGCTAGAAACCAAACACTCATCCTATGCAAGAATAGTATTTGAAATTAACCACTGAGTCATCTGCTCAACCCCCACATCCCTATCATGTTTAGTTCTTAAAGCAGAGCTCTGAAACAATGCCTCTCTCTCTCTCTCTCTCTCTCTCTCTCTCTCTCTCTCTCTCTCTCTTTCTCTCTCACTGTAATGGATGTCAATATTAGGTTTCTTTCTCTGTTCTGCATTTTAGGTTTTAGAGATAGGGTCTATTTCTAAGAAATATAACCAATTAATTTACAGACAATTTATTAATTTCTAACTATGTATTTAAGTATATTCACAAATCAAATTTTACTTCAAATATATGTGATTTGTCAAACATTTCCTTTATAATATGTATTCAAGTTTGGAATAAGCCCTTTCTTTATATCTTCATATACAATTTTGTTTTATTTTCTTATGATATTTCTATATTCTTTATATATATTACACTGAGTTCATGTATACATATATTACATATTACTACACACACACACACACACATATGAATAGCATGAGCTATAAATTCTGGTAATTTTATTCACAATAGAAAATTGTCACAGTAATAATTGAATATTTCCTGATTTCCCCACAGATTTAAAACATCAAGGGTATATTTTAAATGAAATTTCAAGGATATAGAAGGCTTATATGTGGAAATAAAGCAAAAAGTGGTTCAGTTGGTTTATTTAAAGGGACAGTAATACAAAAGTTATGAAGTTTTGAATATTGGAGTACATTATCATAATAATCAGACATAGATGTTAGTGGAATTATTCATTTTACAGAAGAAAAATGCAACCTAAGGTAGATAAAAAGTTAAACCTGGTTATGCACTTAGTAATACAGATTCTTCTGTGTATTCTCTTTCTTTTTACCAAGTGACTAAGAACTTGTAATAGCATTTTTATGGTATTGGACATGGCCAACCAATATGCAAACATCTTCTACAGCCATGATGTTAGAGTTGGTGCCTCTGCCATTGCCAAATTGCTATTTTCTATATTGCCTCCTCATTTTTAGATATTAGAGTATATATGAATATGGATTTCAGTTTCATTCCTGTCACTCATTTTACATATCCTCTAGGTTGTTGTATGAAAAGGATAAGGTGGAAAATAAAATCCATTATGTGGGGCTAAACTGCTTTAACAGGTGAGATACAGTGTACTGAAACTGTGGTTCATAAAAGTCTAAGTTTTCATTTTATTGGTTATAGATCCATGTGACAAGAGGTTGCAAGATACAGTCATTCAATGGGATGTAATGTGCACTGGCAAGGGAAACAGAGGCTGGAGTTGTGGGTAACGGGGGTAGTCTATGTATGGTGCTGGGAAAGGCTTACAGAATATGTGTTTATTATCAATGTCCTTTAGATAAAGCACAAGCAAAATCAAATTTTAGAAATGTACTCATATGGAGATGAGATTGGTGATTTTTAATATATGGCTGAATAGTTCACCAGTAGCTACCTATTTATTGAAAAGCCAGAGATCATGATGTCTTTTAGGAGAATAACCAATCCCTGTCCAATTATGAAGTTCTGGTTGCAAAGAGCTGTGATGTCCACTGGTACAAGATTTGACAAACATTGAATTGTATTAGAAAGAATGCAATATACACATGTGTGCCAGCTTCCTTTTACTCTAATTTATTTTAGGATTCTCCTGTCGGGCGGTGGTGGCGCACGCCTTTAATCCCAGCACTCGGGAGGCAGAGTCAGGCGGATCTCTGTGAGTTCGAGGCCAGCCTGGTCTACAGAGTGAGTTCCAGGAAAGGCGCAAAGCTGCACAGAGAAACCCTGTAAGGATTCTCCTTAACCTATCACTGTCTTCCTAAATTATCACTCCCTCCCTACCAGTATTGATTATCTTCCATAATTTTTCCTACCTTGCTCATAGAGTTTTTAAACAACTCTGTAGAGGTTGATTTTAATTTTCATTGTTGTTGTTTGTTTTTGTATGCTTGTTTACTTTGTCTACTGGGTTATGTAGTCAGTAATGTTTTAGAAGCAGGCGAAATTATCCAACCACTACAGAGCTAATGCATAGAGAGAGGTATAGAAGTATTTGTTCTGGACGGCAAAAATGCCTTATTGGAGTCCTCATGGAGTAAACCACTATCTCAACTGCTTAAACAGCAAAGCCATTTCAAAGTTCAGGAGCATCTTAATTGAGAAAAAAAAATCTATTAAAGAAAAACATTCTAGTATAATCACTAATGTGCTATCTTTTATCTTTTTTTAAAATTTCTTCAGTTGAATGGAAGATGGAATCTGTATGGAGTTGCATTTCCTAGATATGACATTCTTCTTCCTATTAAGAACGAAGTGGGAAATGTATGGAGAAATGTGATAAGAGAACTCTTGATCCCATTAACCTTATTTATAATCTTAGACCTAGGTCTATAATCTAGGTTTATGGGTTTTTGAAATATACACACACACACACACACACACACACACATATATATATATGATTCAACTATATCTAATAACTACCAGAATCCCTTCTGTGGTTTTCTTATTTATAGAATTAAGGATGTTTTATATGACAGCTAAATAGAAGGCGCTGGATTTGGGCCTGATTAACTTTCCCATGTAGGAAATAGAACAAAACAAAAACACTTAATCTCTAGAGAAATTACGCAGATTAGTGCAGCCATAAATGACTGCAACTATGCAAGAGTGCTAATTCTTACCATACCCCTATTTAACATGTCTATTTGGACAGTGTAAAGCCAGATGTGTCAAAGAGAATGACAGTTGATTATCATTTGCATAATTAGGTTGTGATTCCAATCACAGATGGATTTCCAGATATGGTATCTCCCTCAGAGAAAATTAAGAGAGGCCTTGACACCTGGTATACAACTATTGAACTGACAGTACTTTTTTTTAACCTATCTTTGCCAGCCAAAAAAAAGCTTAAGCAGTTTTTTGTCACATGATAAATGTCTTATTCCATGTCTCTTAATTCTCTGTATAGTGTTGTTGTTTGAAACTGCCCAGAGTGAAACTCCATTGAAGAATGTCTGTGATGGTAAAATTACTACATTCCTGATTGGAATAGCATTACAAAGTGGGTAGGGCTAAGTAAGAAATATTCAATGTCCTTATATACAAGTGTATTAAAAATGAGAAATTGACACCTGATATTCAGGAATCTGCAACATTTGTAAAAGATATTGGAATTTCACAAACTATATGCTATTTAGTCATGTTGTAAAACATAAAAACAAACAAAAATGGTAGCACAAAGCAAAGATCAGTATTAGTTAGCTAATAGATATAGTGAGCCATGGTTAGACTTTGAAGGCAACAGGTATTTGTTTCAAATTTTGAATATGTTCTGTAAGTATTTTATTGAGAATTGTTGCACGTTCATCAGAGATATTGTCCTATAATTCTATTTATTCATTTGTTCTTTATCTGAGTTTGGTCTTGCAGTAGTTCTAGGTTCAAAAAATAGTTTGGAAGTTTTCCCTTTTTATCTATTTTACTGAATATTTTGAGGCTTCTTAGTTTTAGCTCCTGTTTGAAGGTCTGACAGAATTTTTTACTGAGTTAGTTTGGCAAATAGGGTGGGTTTTTTGTTGCTTGAAGATATTTAATAATAGTTTTTGTATCCTTGTTTGATATGAAGATGTTAAAAAATTCTAATGCTGAAAAGACAGCCTCCTCAATAAATGGTGTTGGTCAAGCGGAATAACTACATATGGAAGAGTGAAACTAGATCCAGTCTCTCACCATGAACAAAACTCAACTCCAAATCTACTGAAGACTTCAGCATAAGAGCTGATATTCTAAATTTCAGGAATGACAGACTGTATCTCCTGAACACCATAGGCTATCAAGTAAAAAGGCTCACGTCCTATGCAATTTACCATTTTTCAAGTTGATGGTCAGTGGGGCCCATAGACCTGCTAATCTTTATAGGTTGTTTACAATATGCTTATTTACCTTACAGAACTTGAAGGTACGTTCCTGTTACTGAAAACACTACAAATTTTTAACATAGGTCATGGAAAAATTAAGCTAATACTAACCTGGAGGCTTTATTTCTAGCGGTTAGCTTGCATAGTGTTGTAAGCATCTATTATTCTACCGGAGAAGAAAAATAGTCAACAGTCTTTCTTACCCACTTGTGAAACATGAGAATTACAATGATAACAAATATTTCCTGATATCCTCATTGGTACAACAGTGATACAAATATTATTTCTGTAATTAAAAACTTTTAGAGGGACTCAAAGCCTGATCCACAACACAGAAGTCTAGCTTTAAAGGTTGACAAACTTGTGACAGGTATGATTATAGGTTGTGTGTGATAACCTAGTACTATGGTTTTACTAAATATACCTAGAAATAAATTGCTTCAAAAGTCTTTCTTTATACACAAAGATTTGTGCATCTCTCATCCCTCAGCAGAGAAACTTCTTTTTTACAAGAGATGTAGTTAATACAGAGATACACAGTTGAATACCGTAATACCGAAGATAGGGGACTATGGAGTGCTCACGTATAAATTGTGCATCCTTAGCTCCTTTTCTCCTTTCCTCCCTTAAAGGCTAAGAAACAATTGAAGGACATAGAAAGAGCCAAACACAGCTGACATCAGCACAAAACAGTGCTTAGCTATAAATTACCTGTTATCAGTAAAGATCAGCTAAATGCTATACTATATTAAAATTGATTTCCTCCTATAATCTTAATTTTATTAGCAAGGGAAAATAGATTCAGTTTTAGGTGGATAATGAGCTATATTGCAAACAGCTAATACTGATATGGAAGCAACTAAAACTAAAGTTATCTTTGTTACAAAATTAAAGGTGTCAGCAGGAGTAATATATGGAGTAAATGAAGAAAGATAGTAAACTGACTTGAGTTTCTCATGTGTGTCTTGTTTCATTTTCTGCTTTCCTGAACTTTATATATACCTGTCTGATTCATTTTATATTTTCTTTTTACGTCTATGTTCTGAGAGAATGACATGTGCAAATTGCATGAGACCCACTAGTTTTGGTTTTTGCAGGCTTAGACAAACTGGAAACACTAGGACATTTGAGAGAACATGACTAGTAATAATGAGGTTCTGGTGTTTGTTTGATTGCTTGGTTGGTTGGTTGGTTGGTTGGTTGGTTTGGGTTTGTTATGCAGTTATTGTTCTTCTTTGCATGACTGCTGAATATATCTGGAAACTCTATGAGAACCTCAAATCCACCTAAAGAAACTTGATCTTGTATCTTATTATTTCTTATCTTTTTTCTTTTCTTTTATTTTTTTATTCTTTTCTTGTCTTTTATTTATTTTTTGTTAAATTTTTTTTATTCATTTTACATACCAACCACAAATCCCCTCCCCTCCATCCTCCCATCTTCCCAAACATAATTCCCACCTCCTCCAAGGCCAGGTCGCCTATGGGGAGTCAGCAGAGCCTGATACACTCAGCTGAGGCAGGTCCAAGCTCATCCCCCTGGACCAAAGCTGTGTAAGGTGTCCCACCATAGGCAGTGGGCTCCAAAGAGTCAGCTCATGCTCTAGGGATGGATCCTGATCCCACTGCTGGGGACCCCTTAAGCAGATCAAGCTACATAACTGTCTCACTTATGCAGAGGGCCTAGTCCAGTTCCATGGAGGCTCCACAGCTATTGATCTACAGTTCATGAGTTCCCACTAGTTTGGTGTGGTTGTCTCTGTACATTTCCCCATCATGATCTTGATGCCTCTTGCTCAAAGAATCCCTCTTCTCTCTCTTCAACTGGACACCTGGATCTCGGCCTGGTGCTTGGCTATGGATCTCTGCATCTGCTTCCATCAGTTGTAGCACAAATACTAAAGGGTCTTATTAATACAAACAAACCCAAGAACTAGATATTGTGGTGAATGATGAAAGGTCAGAGAAACAGAACCAGCCACAGCTAACCTCACCTTGCCAATTCCTCAGCTGATCTCATTTCCTCAAATTGGAATCCACTGTGTCCTCATTTGAATTGATTTCAGTTGAACTGCTGCTGCTCAAAAGCCTAAAAGCTTAACAGACCTAATTCCTGGTTCTCACACCTTATATACCTTTCTGCTTCCTGCCATCACTTCCTGGGACTACAGGCATGTGTCACCATGCTTGGCTGTTTCCAGTGTGTCTTTGAACTCACAGTGCTCCAGATGGATTGCTTCCTTCAGAATGCAAGGATTAAAGGTGTGTGTGCCACCATTTTCTGGCCTCTATATCTAATGCTGTTCTGTTCTCTGACCCCAGATAAGTTTATTAGGGTGCACACTATATTGGGGAACACAATATCACCACAATCAGTTACAGGGTGAAGACTCTATAATGACAGTTTGTGTGTTCAGTGATCTGAATGCTGGGGTAGGTTAGTTCAGGCACCCTCTTCATTTCTTAATTCTTACTTATCTTGAAAGGTTGTGGCTAACTATATCACATAGGGTCCTGCAAATTATCCCTCCTTATTATCTTTTATATTGGTGACAATATATTTTCTTTATTTAACTCTTCTCAGTGCTTGCAAGTTCCAATTTGTTTCATTTTTCTTGCTGGATGTGGATGACACCTTTCTTTACCCTTTGCCATGGACTATTCTTATGGTACTGTATGATAATGGGAAAGTAAATAATATTTAAATTATATAATAGTTTTCATATGATACAGTGCCAGAATTTCAAATGTCTCAGTATATTCTTTCAAAAGGTAGACACACACACACACACACAGAGAGAGAGAGAGAGAGAGAGAGACAGAGACAGAGACAGAGACAGAGAGAGACAGAGAGACAGAGAGAGAGAGTACAGAGAGACAGAGAGACAGAGAAATACTTTGAATAAGAAGTAAACCAAATGATCCTCTTCTTTCACATTAAAGAATGTCTTCGAAATTAAGTCTCTGAAGGTGATAAAAATGGATCTACTTAAAATATAGACAGAATTATACAGAGAGAGAGAGAGAGAGAGAGAGAGGGGGGCAGAGGAAGAAGACTCAAACCATTCAGAGTTTGTGCTGTACTTAAAAATAATTATTTTTCATTGAACTTTTTATTTTAACTATAAAATATATAAAAACAAAGTGTCTTGCTTCTAATAAATGTTCCAACTTCCTTACTTGGAAACTTACTGTGAACCACAGGTAGTTGTAGGTATGGACTTAAACTATCAAGTATTATTTTTCAAACCTGCTCTAAATTTGAATTTGAAATAAAGATTAACTTGTACATGTTTAGTAATAATTTGATCTTGGATGGTTCTTGTAAAAAATGACATCATCTTTCCATGTTAAAAAAGTCATATTTGAAAAATTGAGCAAGTGATTAGTAGATTAAATGTAGTAAATAGTTTCTGATAATATGCAACAGGGATTATTTTAAGAACTATTTTTAACATAGACTATAAAAATGCATGTTCAGTCAGGGCAAGATACAGAGGTATCAATCAATAACATCCATTTAAAATGGTCTCAAGATGTGTTCAAGAGTTGAATAGATCACTAAAGAACTATAAATAGGGTTTCCTGGAATTTGCAGAAATTGAAAGTTAAGAGAGTGTTAGAAAAGGAATAAGAGTTTGTTGAACAGAAAATAAATGTTTAAAGTCATGGTGTTATATGTTTCAATACATTTTGATTAAGAACTTTAAGTAGATGTTAAGTATGTGTTATCTATTACAGGAACCAAACTCTACAGGAACAAGCTTGCCAACGTCCTATATATAGATACAGAAAGTACAAAATATTTTACACAAAATTTCAGAAGCTTATTTTCATGAGCATAGAGAGTTAACATTAGATAAACATTTAAAAATGTTGCCAGTATATTTCAGTTGCCTAATTCTTCATACTTAATTTAGTAGAATCTACATGAAATGCCATGGCAATGTTTTGTAATATGTTCTAAAGAACAATGTGTTTTTAAAAAACACAGCATACTGATGAAAGCAGATTTTCAAGCAAGTATGTGAATACATGGTCTTTGGTGATGTGATAATCATGCAAATTCTCACAGGCAAAGATGCAGAGAACAAGCAATCAGACTGAAAGTAAAGAGTCTTCAGAAGAGATATTTTCATGTTTGATATTCACAGAAGAATTACGATATTCACAAAATCAGAAGAAAGAGGAGAAAGGGAAACATGTTATGTATTCATTCAAATTTGTCTGAATAAAGAGATTAAAATTAAGCATAGTTTGATGAGAAAATACTGCTTTGTCTCTCCAGAAAGGAGGGCTGTCCTATAAGGGACTATATCTTTCTGAAACTGTTGTGGAATTATCTTATCAATTTATCTCAAAGATAGTGTTATAACTTATTTTCAGATCAAATAATTAAAAAAAGGCAAACAGCCAAATGAATAAATATAGCATTTATATGCTTGATTGTTACATATGTGCACATTACTTAAGAGGTAAAAATTTGACATTTAAAAAAGTTCTACATTTTTAATTCTTGTTTTGTTTGTGTGTGTGTATGTTTGTGTGTGTGTGTGTGTGTGTGTGTGTGTGTGTGTGTGTGTGTGTGAGTATTTAAGTGTCATACTTCATGTATGGAGGTCAGAGGAAAACTGGTTTTCTCCTTGTACACTGTGAGGTTCAGTATGAAACTCATGTTGTGGTGATGTTTCATTTGTGCTTTGATAAATAAAGCTTGCCTGGAGATCAGGGGAGGGGAGGAAGGCCAGCCATTTTAAGTAAACAAAGTCAGACAGCACATGCCCTTAATCCAATCACTTAGCAGGCAGGGTCTCTGTGTGTTCAAGGCCATACTAGGGAACAGAGCCAAGCATGGTGACACAAGCCTTTAATCCCAGTACTAACCATAGAGACCTGGAGGTCTGTACAGATAGGCAGTGACAAGGAAGTGAGGTAGCTGGTCTAAGAGACAATGAGAGGTCAGACAGCAAGGTAATAAAGGCATGGGTAAGACAGGAAGTAACTCACATTTGGAAGCTGCAGAGTTGTTGAAGTAAGGTTGGCTGGTGGCTTTCCCTATTTCCCTGATCTCTCTAAGGCTTTCACCCCTATATTTTGCTCCGTGATTTTATTTTATAAGACCTTTTAAAAATTCATCTAAATTATATGATTAGGCTAGGCAATCAGTGTTTTTAACCGCGGACTCATCTTGCAGGCATATAGGGTCATGTTAATACATCTATTCAGTGTATAATGACCAGATAATAATTGATCTCATAACAATCTCAAACATTTACGATTTCTTTCTGTGCTGTATAAATGTTCAAAATAAATCTAATTGCCTTTATGAAATTAACAAATAGACATTTTTAATCATTACTCTCTATGTTACAAAAAAAATGTTATTTTCCCGCTCGACCATATCCTTACAACCATTACCATTTGTATTGATACAACTATCCAGTTTTTTGTTTTTTTTTTAATACAACTGCAGAAGACTATTATTGTTGTTGCTATGGTTTGGGAGGCTGGTGGTTGAGTTCAATGCCTTGGCATGCTTGGTATTCTCAATATCACCAAGCTACATTTTAGTCCTAAATATTTATTGTTACAGTTAAATACACAGTGATAAATGAAGATTTGAAAGCAAAATACAACAAAACAGAAAACAAAAAGCACAGGCTTTCATATTTATTTTTACTGAATTTCAATAACTAATTGCAGATGATATATGTCATAGTATAACTTACAAATTTTTGCTTAACTTTTATTTATTCTTTTGATCATTTCCTAAGTCTCATTATGTAACATGGACAAAGCTGGATTTAGCTATTGAAATTTGAATCACCATAATTATACTAAAACCGGAATACTTTACACAGAAAGTACTAATAAAATAATTGTTATTACTATTAGGAATGTGTGCCAATATGCGTGTTAATATACACAGAAAAAATAGAAAAACACATGTGAAAGATCCATTTTTGTCCCAACTGTGTATTTTGAAAAGCTTAAAAATAATGACACCCAAATCAGCTTCTTTAAAGAATTACGAAATGAAACCTAATAAACTGGCAGAACAAGTGACATATAATTTCAACATGCGTATGGTTTTCGGTTAATAAATGCTAAAATAATAGACTTACTTGACAAACATATTTGATGACACATTCTTCTGTTATGCAGTATGAATTGCATTTCCGCTTTAAAGTGGGAAAGGAAGCCTGTCCTACATGAAATTTGTACCATAGGCTTTTAAGAACAGTAGTAGTAGAAGCACTTGCTCAATTGTTAACATTAAATTTTATGTGAGGACAAGTTTGACTCCATGGAATCTTTATTTGAAAATCTTCTTATTTAATGTTTCTCATCTCAAAAATAAAACAAAGGAAAACAAAACAAAACAATAGCAACCCAACTCTAGATTTTCTATGCACCACTAATAAATGTGATTAGAAAGGAATGAAGAAACAAAAACTAATTGATAGGTGCTTTAGAAAATAAAAACTTACTTAGAAAGAAACGTAAACTACTAACTCAAAGATCACTATAATGAAAATTTAAAACCCTTTGAAAAACAAATTGAAATGTACACTTGATGATGTTAAGACTTACCATATGCACACATTGGCAAAATATTCTTATCATGATAATATTACCTAAAATTTTCAACAGTATCAATGTAATTACAACAAAAATTCCAAAGATTTACTTCATAAAAACTGAAAAAAGTCCCTAAATGTATAAAGATAAACACTATATTCTATATACCCCAAATAATGCCTAGAAGAAATAGAGATGTTAAAGATGTAAATATCTGATTAAAACTGTGCAAGAGTGGAATTAAGAAAAAAACAAAACAGTACAGATATGCAGGAAAATGAAATAGAATAGAAGAAGTAGGAACTAATCCATATAGCAACTGTGAGCTAATTGTTGAGAAAGGTAAGAAAAATGACAAAGGAAAGTCAATAACCTTCAACAATGATGCTGGGAAAACTGTATGCGGTGATAATTTATCTGTGTCCCCCAATAAAATTTATCTGAGGATCAGAGGATAAAGATCAGTCCACTATTAGTAAAAACAGAAGTCATGCAATATTAGCACACACCCTTAACCCGTCTGTAGCATGACTCTTAAAAGTTCTTATTAATAAAATCAAACCTGAGGCCAGTTATTGGGGTGAACACTGGAAGGTCAGAGAGACAGAATAAGTCACAGCTATCTCACCTCGCTGGGTCCTCAGCTGGTCTTGTTTCCTCAGACTGGATGCCCCGAGCCCTCATCCAGAATGGGTCTCAGCTGAACTGCTGCTAGAAGCCTGAAAGCTTAACCAGCCACATGCTTCTCCAGGCCGCTTCTCCAGGCCAAATGCTTCTAGTTTCTGGTCCTCACGCTTTATATACTTTTCTGCTTTCTACCACCACTCCCTGGGATTAAAGGCTGACTTTCTGGGATTAAAGGCGTGGATCACCATGCTTGGGTGTATCCTTGAACACATGAATTTCTGCCTCTGGAATGCTAGGATTAAAGGCGTATGCTACCACTGCCTATCCTCATGTTTAATATTGTGGCTGTCCTGTTCTCTGACCCCAGATAAGTTTATTAGCATACACAATATTTTGGGGATCACAATACCCCCACACCCGTCTGTATCTCTGAGTTCAAGGTCACACTAGGGAACAGAGCCAAGTGTAGTGACACATGCCTTTAATCCCAGGATCAACCATAGAGTTCTGGAGGTCTGTGCAGACAGACAGGAAGTGATGTAGCTCGGTGGAGAGAAGAAATGAGTTAGCAGAATGGAAAGATATATGTCTGTTTAGACAGGAAATCACTCGCTTTGGAAGCTAAGGCATGGTGAGGTAAGATTAGCTGGTGGCTGTACCAATTCCTCTGATCTCTGTCAGATTTTCACCTCTATTTCTGGTCTGTGTTTTTTTTATTTAGCAAGACTGCTTAGAAATTGGTCTACAACTGTATATCCAAATGTAGACAAATGAAAATTGGTATCTGTCAACCTGTAAAAAAAAAATTAGAAAAAAGAACAAAGGCTTTTTAATTTAATACACTAATTGTTCAAAGTGTTTAAGGGAGAATTGCCAAAATTATTCCAAACTTAGACATTGCACAGACTTTTTAAAAATGCCTAAAAACACAGATGATATTTATAACCGACAAAGTGATTTGGATCTAACAGCGGAAAACACTAAAGCCGATTTCCTAAACCAGGATAATTCTTAACCACATTCTAGATATTGTTCTTAGACTCATAGATTGACATAGATCTCAAGTCTCCCACCAAAGAAACTACTGTGAGCAGCAGTACAAGGGAGAGCATTATAGAAAGCCCTTACTAGTTAAATTTCTGTAAACCCCTGACTCTGTGATGCCCAGACCTAATAGATATGTCTCCATTGTAACTTCTCTACTCAAGTCTCAGAGTGCATCTTGGAAGAGGGACTGAAAAGATTTTAATAGCCAGAGGATGATAAAGTCTGCAGTGAGATTGTGCCTTCTAGTTATGAAAGAGAAGCTTTACTGAAGAATTCTCAACCATATGGCTCCCTACACAAGACCTGGAAATTCCATTCAGATTTCACATTCCAATGTCAATAGAGAAAAACTCACAGGACTCTTTCCATAGATGAAGACCTACAAGCAATTAACAACTGTTGAGAGGGGGAGAATTGTCTTCCCCTGGCATGAACTGTCTGATTTGTTTTCTAATACCAAGTTATCAGTCCTAAATGTATACTTTAGACAACACTGAATGATCTCAGTAGATTTATTCATTTATGTGCATATGTAACAATGGTTAAAGAGAAGGAACTGGTGCATTTTGGAGAGTGTTGAGGTGGGGCAGATGTGATGAATTGGAGGGAGGAGAGATGGGGAAATTATATAATTTTATTTTAATTAAAATATTAAAATAGGAGTTGATTAATGTTAATTTAGTCATTTGAAATCTCTCAGTGTGATGATTTTTCTATACTTGCTTAACCAGGAGCACATAATTGGTCAAGAAGAAAATTGTGGATGATATTTTACAAATCACTGCATTTGAAATGTAAAATTTGAGGACTAGGAAATAATCCTTTCCCCAAACCTATTCAGCTACCTGTCCACAAATATTTTACACAGTAAAACAGTACTTTTAAGGCATTCATGCCCCTTAATCAATTAACGTCTCTCTGCAGTTCACCCTGTGAGCTTACCATAAGATATTTGCTATACTGTATATGTACATTAAGAGCTAAATGATAACAAGAAATAGAACTAGTCCAATATTGTCATTTTGCATTAATTTTCACCTTTCTAGAATTCTGAAATCATTGAAAATATTAGTATGAAGTTGAAATATTTGATTAACTGTATCCACATTAGACTTGCTGTGTTTTTTCACTCATGTATTATTCATAATAGGAAAAATAAAATAAATTGGAGGTTTAAAAGCAAATAAGACAAAATTAAACTTTCTTCACTATATTCTACTGATTAAAATGAAAGATAACATGAATAGGTGATTTTAAATATGCACAAATGTAACCTTTCTTATGCATTACCGTTGTTACATTGAGATATGTACCTGTATTCCTATATGTTCCAGTTTTTTTTTTTCAAGAAGTGACATATTTTGTCAAAGGTCCTTTCTGCCTTTAATGAGATGACCATGTGGTTTCTCTTCCTTAGGATATTCATCTCCTGGACCATGTTTATTTATTTACATATGATAAATCATTCCTGCATCTCTAGAATGAAGTCAGATTTGTCAGGGTGGATAATTTCTTGAAGTGTTCTTGAATTCAATTTACAAGTATTTTAATGAGATGTTTTACATCTATGTTCAACAGTTGTACATATTTTTTGGGTGGTTAGGCCTCTGAGTTTGGTACTAGAGTAACAAACACTAGCTTCACAAAAGGAATTTGTAATCATATCCTTCTTTTTCTATCTTGTGGAATCATCTGGGGAATATTAGACATTATTCTTTGAAGTTCAGTCAAATTTCATGCAGAATTTAACTGGTTCTGGGTTTTATTACTTGGGAGAGGGTTTGCTTCTAGAATACAAAAACAATTAAAAAATATG
Organism: Peromyscus nudipes; assembly: GCA_902168325.1. Taxonomy (NCBI): domain Eukaryota; kingdom Metazoa; phylum Chordata; class Mammalia; order Rodentia; family Cricetidae; genus Peromyscus; species Peromyscus nudipes. The sequence goes on from CABHPH010144645.1 coordinate 44,966, forward strand.
CTTCAAGAAAACAAACCTAATTAAAAATGGACCGTGGAACTAAACACTGAGTTATAAAGATGAAACGCAAATGTTTAAGGAACCTTTTTAAAAGGGTCCAACATCTGTAGCCATTAAAGAAATGCAAATTAAAAGCATTCTCAGATTTCCTCTTACTCCAGCCAAAATGACAAGATAAATTCAAACAAACAAAGAAATGATGACAAATGCTGGCATGGATTCACCTTGTTTACTGTAAGTGGAAGTGCAAATTGATGTTCTTTCTTAACCCTGTATTATCCTCTAGTCCAGTGAAGAGAAATGTGAAGTCTAAGCTGAATCTTTTTTCCACTCCTGTATATACTGTGACTGACTTCCTTTGAGGGTGGCATGTTCTGGTATACAGGCTATCTGAGAGAGATAATGTATACTCATGCAAACGGCGTTCTCTTAAAAATCAAATGCATTTATACTCATTCATCAGAGATTTCCTTTTTTATTTTTCTTTCAGAGTCAAACTACCAAGTCAGGCAAAACAGATTGAACCGATTCTTTCTTGCCATAAACCTTGCTGGATTTAGTCTCAAAGGTTTAAGCTGTGATTTGGAGACAGTCTGACTCAGCAGCTGGATAAGCTTTCCTACATGGCCGGGCTGCATCCTGAACTATTGCAGAGAATTCAAAAAGATAAAGTCTGAAAAGGGTCCATTCAAATTAGGGACAAAAAGAAAAAGTGACCTTGGCAACAAAAGCGACAATAGATTGACAGGAAGGGAGCCAGATGGCTGAGCATGGAGCAGTGTGAATTGGAAATGAGGCAATTCAGACAAGGGAATAAAACGTTTATTTAAAAAGCTACATGTTTTTTTCATAGAAAAGCAATCTTAATGAAACTAGCTGTTTTCTCAACTTAAAATTACATGACTGTTGTTATCACTATGTTGCAGAATTAGTAGTAAGTATAAGTTTGTTCATATTTTATTTTCAGAATTACTGAATTATACACACTGGAAACATCAATTTCTAGTTTAAAAACAAAAACAAAAACAAACTTACTTTTGAAGTAAGCTTTTAACTACAAGGCCCAAATACTGTAAGAGAAACAAGGTACATCAAAATCATATTCTGGATTTCTGGCATTCATCCAAGAAGATGGACATCTGTATCTCCTAAAGGAAAGAGCTATGTGCTTGGCCCTATGGCTTCAGGGAAGATCCAGTAAATTTACCGCAGGGTTCAGGCTATACCCTGGAGCTGTTATGGCAACCTGTACATCTAATTGACAGCTTTTCAGCTGAAAACATCAATAATCTTTCGTTGTGGGTTCCAGAACCCTAGCAGGACTCTGAGGGCTCATTTCAGTAAGTTATTGCTTTATAGGTCACCTTTGCAGCAGATTTATATTGGGATCTCTTTTACTCTCTGAAAACTTGGGCTAAAGTTCCACCTAAAATCAGAATGAACCAAAAAACACAGGCACAAAACACATTCATTGCATCATTTCCCTTCTTATCTAAAATGTTATTGTGAAATAGTCTATAAACACATTACATTATTCCTCCTTTCCCTTTCCTCTCTTCAAACCACCCCAAAAGCTCCCCTCCCCCTGTTTCAAGTCCTTATCCTCTTTTTCATTAATGGTTATATTTTTCATTCCCTACAGGAAAAATAATGGTAACAAAAAATACATTCTAAAGCCAGTAATAATTATAGCTTGAATAAGGAAAGGTCCTTGAAGATCTAACCTTTGAAGAGCTAGTGTCCACTGACATGTTCCTGGGAAAGAAGAGTCACTACTTTGGGATCTGGTAACTACTGTGCTGATTATGAATATGACCCACCAAACTTGAATCAAGATGAACTTAATTCTATGCATTTTATGTGATTCCAATTATATGACATTCCGGAAAAGAAAATCCAAGAACTAGAAAGTAAAATTCTTTTGTCTGACTCCGACTTGGAACACACAATGATGCTTTGTATTCATGTTGCAAACGTATAGTGAAGCACAATACAAAGGGTGATACACATTAATCAGGGCTCATGTTTCATGTTAAAAGTATAGCACCAACATCCTTTTGTCGACAGATTTTTCTTTGGGCCGTAAGCTCAAAAAAAGACACTGAGACTTCTTATTAATTATGAAATCTCAGTGGTTTATACCTAACACGTTCTTATAACTTAAATTAACCCATATCTCTTAATCTATGTTCTTTTATGTGGCTCCATTACCTTTACTTTCTACTGCCCATCCTGCTTCCTCAAATATTTGGTGGGTGACTTCACCTTCTGCCCTGGGGTCTCTTTCTGCCCTGAAATCCCACTGAGCTCTTCTGCCTAGTTATTGACTGTTCAGCTTTTTATTACACCAATCACAGGAATACATCTTCACAGTGTACAAATATCCCACAGCATCCGTTCATCAATTTATCCTATATTTATAGTGTTATTAACATGGAAACCATTAGAAAAAAAAACAGGCAAAATCTAGTATACAAAGTTTACTAGTAGCCTAAGTTTCGATGATTTTATGAATAAGACTGTCATAGAGAATCAATGGATTTAAAAATAAAGGAAATATTGAAGCAAATTTTAACATATTTCATTAATAGAATACTACAAATTAAAAATTAGTGTCATGCATTAAAATAGACAGTTTCTTCAGTTTCTCATGGTTCTTTGTGTAGATTGGATGGATCGTGAGTTTTCTCCCATTCACATTAGCATGTTCACTGGTGTTGTCCCTGTTCTGGTTATGTTTAAGCAGCCATTTCAGTAACATTTCATTGATGTACTTTCTGATATTTCTACAAAATGTATGTAGAAATATCTATATATGAGGCAGGTTAAGGCCAAAACACTGGGCCATGCTTTAAGCAAACAAAGAGCTGTGACATGCACAGTAGTATCCTGACCCAGAGGACCCTGAAACCGGACTCCCAAGATGACAACTGTTGACATAAGACCCAGAGCCAATCAGGAAACACCACAGCAGCAGGAAGCAGACAACTGCTGACATAAGACCCAGAGCCAATCAGGAAACACCTCAGCAGCAGGAAGCAGAGCCGGCCAAAAACTACACACATAAATACCTCAGTCCTTCATTTAATAAACGAGATTGCTTGAGTCTACCAGAGCCTGTGCTGTTGATTCTGCGTCAATTCACCTCCTGCCCCCTGGATCACAGACAGTGGGATCCCAGCTGCAGAGCCAGCAACATATACCTATCTCTCTGTCTATCTCACTCTCTCTCTGTATGTATGTATCTATGTATGTATACCAATAATTAAAGGAAAAGAGGCCAGGAAGATAAAAGAGGGGAAGGAGAATATATGGGCTGGTTTAGAGAAGAAAGGGAAGAGAGGAATGATATAATTAAAAACAATTAAAGGGAAATAGTCTAAAGAAGAAAAATGGAGAGATTTTGTAGAATATTTTGAAACTAAAATCATGAATAGATAATTTTACATACTTGGGTTCAATTAGAATTTCAAAGACAAGAAAGATTGAGCAAATTTTTAGATGTTAAAACTATGTTAACTGGTTGGAAATGGTCAGATAAGGTAAGAAGCAATCAAGTCTATCTCCATAATTTTTAATTTTCATTTTATTTAATATTTTAAATATACCTTTCTTTTCCTGCCTCCAAGATTCCTCATATGTTCCTCTTGTTTTTATTTAAAATCATAGCCTTTTAAAACAATGTATCATGCATATATGTGCATGCATGCATATACACATACATTATTAGATATAATCTGGTCAGTCTGAATAGGTATGTTTTCAGGACTGACCATTTTGTAATAATCAATGAATTGGTGTGATCTTCATTGAAAAAGACTGTTTCTTCTACCCCATCCACTTTGTCATTTCTATTGTTTACGTGTTCTGTTAATATTTAAGCAGTCATGTTGGTGAAACTTTATGGGTGTAGCTTCTCACATTACTGGGAGACATAATCTCCCAGTAAACTCTTTGGTCTTCTGGATCACACAATCATACAAGCTCCTTTTGCTAAACCTCAAACTTTACTAAAGATGCTTATGAAATATCAAAAATTTCTGAAAGTATTAGAATAGTTTGAAAGTATAATCCTGTCTTATGTAAATAAACATTCTTTGGGTTCTCCTTTTATTGATATTACATTTTATTTCTCAACCTTGCCCTACTACTCTGGCTAAGACTGAGCAATCTATTGATGAATAGTAGAAAGCCAACACTATTTTAATGTTCCTGATTTTTAAAGAAAACAATATTGTTTAAGCCCTACTTGGTACAAAATTGGTCATGTTTTTTCCTTTAAAACTTAATTAATTATTTGATATATATTCTTTTTATACTTTTTTCCCTTTATTGAAAATAGATTCTTTTCTCAGACAATATATCCAGCTAATTGTTTCACTCTGCTCCACTCAGTGCCTTCATACCTCCTCTCCCATCGAGCTCCACCCCCTTCTGTCTCTTACTAGAAAAGAACATGCCTCTAAGAGATAACAACCAACCATGACAAAATTAAATATAAAAAGATGAAGCAAGAAATACCATGTTGAAGTTAGACATAGCAAACTAACAAGAGAAAAAGAGTCCTAAGAGGAGGCAAAAGAGTCAAAGAACTAGTTTCTTACAATCATGTGTCTCATAAAAATACTAAGCTAATATCTATTATATATTTGCATACGTCTCTCTGTGTGTGTGTGTGTGTGTGTGTGTGTGTGTGTGTGTGTACCTGGTGTAGATACACGTAGGGACTGTGCTTTCTGTTTCAGTCTCTGAGAGCTCAAAAGTGCCTAGCTTATTTGATTCAGAGTGTTTTATTTTCCTACTGTCCTCTACTCTATCTGGCTCTTACACTTTTTGTCTCCTTTTCCATGGGATTCCCTGAGCTCTGAGCTGATGGATCAGATAGATAGATATGTACAATTTAGACTCTCACTCCACATAATGTCTGGCTGTGGGTCTCTTCATCTGTTCCCATCTCTGATGGAGGAAGCCACTGTGATGATGTCTGGACAAGGCCCTGATCTATGAATACAGCAGAATATAATTAGGAATAATTTCTTTGTTTTATTTAAAAGACCAGTTGTGTGAGGTTTTACCATAGGCTGTGCAATATATTGTGCAACCTAATAAATTTATCTAGAGTCAGAGAACAGAACAGCCACTAGACATAGAGGCCAAAAAATGGTGACACACATACCTTTAATCCTAGCATTCCAGAGGCAGAGATCCATCTGTATCTCTGTGAGTTCAAAGCCACACTGGAAACAACCAGGCATGGTGACTCATGCCTTTAATCCCAGGAAGTGATGGCAGGAAGCAGGGAGGTATATAAGGCATGAGGACCAGGAACTAGAGCCTGGTTAAGCTTTTAGGCTTTTAGCAGCAGTTCAGCTGAGATTCATTCTGGATGAGGACTCAGATGCTTCCAGTCTGAGGAAACAGGATCAGCTGAGGAACTGGCAAGGTGAGGTGGCTGTGGCTTGTTCTGCTTCTCTGATCTTCTGGTATTCACCCCAATACCTGGCCCTGGGTTTGTTTTTATTAATAAGACCTTTTAAGATTCATGTTACAGTAGGCCTCTGGGCTATCTCGTCTTTAATTATTTGTGACCCAAGGAATGTCAAGTATGGGTTCCTTCCCTTGGAGTGGGCCTTATGTCCAATCACATATTTTTTGGCAACTCCCACAATTTCTGTGCCACTATTGCCCTAGCATATTTTTCAGTCAGGACAGACTATCAAAGGTCAAAGGTTATGTATCTAGGTTGATGACCACTTTTCTCTTTTGGTAACTTGTAAAGTATCTTCCTGCACCAAAGAGAACATACTATAGTGGTGAGGGTTCCATGTAGGTACCAGCTCTAGTTCTTCATGTTAAATGAGTTGTGTGGATGTTGCCCTTGGCAATGGAGTCTGCTGTCTGTTTGCTGAGAACAATGTTTTGACTTAGCCATATTCCAGGTTTTTTGGGGAATTCCATTGGAACTCCTTGACCAACAACTTGAATGCAGTCTAGTCCTACCAATGGTAGTCTCACCTGTCTACAAGAAATGACTCATTGAAAATCCCGCTCTCAGTGTGTGAGGGTCGATGAACAATTTAAGCCATAGAAGTGTTTCTTTTACAAACACAGCTAACCTTGGGTTGGAGAAATAAAACTTATGAATTGAAATGTATTTTGGCATTTTTTCCCTTTGGTGAATAAGTATTGCCCATCCCTTTATCTTTTGATGAGATTTAGTTTGAAATCTATTTTGTTGGATATTAAAATGATTATACAAGCCTGCTTCTTAGCTTGGAATATATTTTCCTAACTCCTTTAACCTGAGGTACTGTCTGTCCTTGATGTTGAGGTGTGTTTCTTGGATGCAGCAGAAGGATAGGTCCTCTTTTAGCATCCATTCTGTGAGTCTGTGCCTTTTTATTGGGTAATTGAGACCATAGATATTAAGACATATCAATGTTCATTGATTGTTCATACCTTTTTATTTTGTTGTTGTTGGTGGTGTTGGTGGTGGTGTGTTTGGGTGTTTCCCTTCTTTTGGTTTAGCTGGTGTGAAATTTTTTATTTCTTATGTTTTCATGTTTGCAGTTAACCTCCTCATGTTAGAGTTTTCCTGCTCTCACCTTCTCTAAGCCTGGATGTGTATATAGATATTGTTTAAATTTAACTTTATCATAGAATATCTTATTTTCTCCATCTATGGTGACTGAAACGTTTCTGGATACAGTAGTCTGAGATGACATCTGTTGTATCTTAGAGTCTTTATCACATCTGTTCAGGCCCTTCTTGATTTTAGAGTCTCCATTGAGAGTCAGGTATAATTCTTATAGGTCAGCCTTTACATATTACTTTATTTTTCCCCCTTGCAGCTTTTAATATTCTTTCTTTGTTCTGTACATTTAATGTTTTTTTTTATGATGTGCCAAGGGGATTTTTTTTTTCGAGACAGGGTTTCTCTGTGTAGCTTTGCGCCTTTCCTGGAGCTCACTTGGTAGCCCAGGCTGGCCTCAAACTCACAGAGATCCGTCTGCCTCTGCCTCCCGAGTGCTGGGATTAAAGGCGTGTGCCACCAACGCCCGGCCATCTATTTGGTACGCTATGTGCTTCTTTTACCTTTATAAGCATCTTCTTCTTTAAGTGAGGACAATTTTATTCTATGATTTTGTTGAAAATATTTTCTGGGCCTTTGAGCTGAGTTTCTTCTTCTTCCTGTATTCACAATTTTTCTTAGATTTGGTCTTTTCATTAATGTCCCACATTTTGTGGATGCTTTATGTCAGGAGATTTTTAGATGTAACGTATACTTTGACCAATATATCCATTTCTTCTTGTATCTTCAGTGCCTGAAATCTCCTGTATTCTGTTGATGAAACTTGTCTCTGCACTTACTATTTGAATTCCTAAATTTTCCATTTCCATAATGCCCTCGGTTTAGTTTTTTCTTTATTTCTTTTATTTAAATTATCAGATTTTGAATAGTTTATTCATTTCCTTCCACTGTCTGTGTTCTCCTGGATTTCTTTATGGAATTTATTCATTTCTTTTAAGGAGATCTGTCATATTCATAAAAGCTGTTTAAAGGTCTTTTTCTAATGCTTCAGCCATGTTGGAATATTTAGTTTCTGCTATGGTAACACAGCTGAGCTCTAGTGGATACATATTGCCCAGAATGTTGTTGATTGTGTTTATATTGGCATCTTAGCATCTGGGTTTCGAATAATTAAAGGTGTAGGTGCTGATTTCTGGATTTGTCTTTGTTGGGTAGGTCGGTAGATTTCCCTTGGTTTCTGTTTCCTTTCTGGATTTTCAGAGAGTGTGATGGCTGTGTGTTGCCTCTTTTCTTGGCCTAAACTGTTGGTGTGTTCACAGAGAATGCCTGCTAGTGCTGGAGGCTTGGAAACTGGGATGAATTGGAGGAAGGAATGCTGCAGATCACTTGAAGATAGGGTCAGAGGAGAAAAAGAGAGACCACAACTGGTTTCTAGCTACAGAGTTGGGGATGATACTGAGAATACAGTATTTCAGGTGCAGGAGAAGAAATGGGGGTCTCCCTTCATCCCATTTGTTGCCCTGGGTGCAGCTCTTGGGTTAGCAGAGGGTGCCTGCTATAGTTTGGGTCTCGGGGCAAAGCAACATGGTGGGACAAGGACGTTAGGAGGGGATGCTTTGTGGGATCCACAGAAGATGTGGGCAAGGGTAAGGAAGAGCTGAATCTGGTGTTGTGTTGAAGTTCTAGGGATGAGACTAAGGATGTGTCTGGAGGAACATCTCTATGGGCAGCTTACTTTGTTTTCTGCCAGACATGGCTTGTGGTTTTTCAGGCACTGCCTTCTGCGGTTGGTTGATGAGCTCTTGCTACAGGTAGATGAGGGGGGTTAGGAGGGGATGTTCTGTAGGATCAGCAGGAGATGTGGGCAGCAGGGTGTTCTGTTGCAGTGTTAAGTGCTACACTGGGCCACTGAATCTGGAGGAACACACAGAGAGTAAAGGGTCTGTGGTCATTGTATCTTATTTTTATTGCTAATTTCTTAAATACTTTTATGTAGCTGAAGTTTTTTCCAATCCTGCCTGGCTCATGGTCAGGACAAATCTCTCTCACTCGGATATTGGTTAAAATATTAAGGCAACTCCATGTAGTTAAAAGGGAGGTTTATTTTGTGGGGTAACTTACAAGTGAAGGGATAGGTTACAGGGTCTGGGAAAGCTGTAGCACAGTCGGGCTGTGTTCTCTGGAGAACTCTGCTCCGTCTACCTCCAGCGTCCAGGGTCCAGGAACCAAGAGAACCAGCACATCCGGATCTCAGGTCTTCAGGGTCCTCTCTCGGCTCTGCCTTGTAGGTGTGACAGTTACCGAAGCCTCAAAGGGGGTGGTATTTCCAGGTCAAAGCTGGAACGCCTACCCATTACACTTTTATGATGAATGGATGTAGAACTTTGCCACGGTCTTTTTCTGTATCTACTGAAACAATAATGTGATCTCTATCCTTCATTATGTACAGTATCACATTTATTCCTAATTCTTAGACATATACATCAGTAAGACAGTGATAAACAAGAAAATCATCACTCAAGTATTTAATATGATTATTAAGGCTAAAAAGCAATGTGTGTATTTGTTAAAAAATTCTGAACAAAAATTTTCTGAGTAATTTTAAATCAAATTAACTCCTAATACTATGATGAACAAGACATTCTTTTCTAACCCATGGAAACTCAAATGGAATGTGTGTGTGGACATAAAAGAAATATGTATATGTATCCTGTCAGATTCTACAGATAACTAGCAAGTAGAAGTAGATATTGAATCTAATATTATGAATTTAAGTAAAGAGAAGCTTAATTAAATAGACACTGATTTTTAGCAGGAAAACACTAAATTTAGAAGACACTAGAGATAGATCAGTAACAACCATATCTAAAACTGAATTTTCAGATGAATGCTGAAGAAGTGAGAAAGAAAACTGCCTTGTAAATTACCTACAAAAAACATGAAATGTTTTGGAATAATGCAAGCTAAATAATACCCAGAAGAATAAATTTTTCTTAAGATAAATATTTTAGCTGGTATTTCCCATCTTGCAGTGTTCTCTACTGTTCCTATAGACTGATTCGTTTCATATAAGGAAACACTGCCAAACAGCTGTTTTTTTAATTTGAACTTCATGGCTCTAGGGCTCAATATATTCACTATAAGATCCACATACTAAACACGTTTGCACCTGTGAAAGCTAAACAATTCCAGATCGACTTATCTCGTTCATACATTAAGAAGACACAGTCTATATGAACTCCAAAATATAAATGAATATAATTTATAACTAATATAAGAGCATATACTTAATAATTTTATCTTTCAATTACAAAGTGTTAAATAAGAAAATATCTTTGCCCATTTAAAAATACATTACAACTTCTGGGAAGTAAATATGTGATTTTCAATATATTTAATGACTCCAAATTAATATATTTTAAATAAAATGAATTTCTATATGGACATGAAACAACAAAGTTTGTATATTTTAGGAAACTAATATAGAAAACTTGATGCAAATGATAGATTCTGTGAAACAATGTAACATGAATTTCTAAATGGTCTAAACAAATAAAAAAAACATGGAGCCAGAAATTTGCTTTAAACCCTGAGAGAAAGATTAGAGGAATAGGACAAACCATGAGCTAACCTCAGCTCACCAACTCCTCAGCTTCCAAAGAGAGCCTCTTCCTGTATTCTCACATGTATGTGCTTTTTCTGTTCTGCCCTCTCACTGGCTTTCTTAGCCCAACTACATCATTTCCTCCTCCTATGCAGCTCTGTCACTTTCTGTCTGTCTGTGCAGACCTCTAGACCTCTATGGTTGGTACTGGGATTAAAGGCATGTGTCACCACGCTTGGCTCTGTTCCCTAGTGTGGCCTTGAACACACAGAGAACATGCCTGCTAAGTGATAGGATTAAGGGCATGTGCTACCACTGCCTGACTTCTTTGTTTACTTATAATGGTTGACCTTTTTCCTCTGATCTCCAGGTGAGCTTTATTTATTAAAGCACAAATTAAATATTACCACAGAACAGATTTTCATTCCAAATTTTCAGTACCATTATCCATTTGTTTTTCTCTAATGAAATATATAAAACTGGAACATTTAGAAAACATGGATATGAATTATCTTATAGTTGTGGAGCTGTGATGTGTCAGCTGAGCGATGAAATTGGTGTGGTGCTGGTTCTCCTTGATCATATTTCTTCCTATTTGTTTCAAATAGCATAGAAGGACCCTATTTTCCAATACAGAAAAAAGAACAGATTAAAAATGGCACAATCCTTTTTCAAAAAAAAAATTTTTTTTTGGCTTTTCGAGACAGGGTTTCTCTGTGTAGCTTTGTGCCTTTCCTGGATCTCGCTCTGTAGACCACCAGGCTAGCCTTGAACTCACAGAGATCCGCCTGCCTCTGCCTCCCGAGTGCTGGGATTAAAGGCGTGCACCACCACCACCCAGCCAAAACCTTTTATAAAACTAACAAATGTCATTGTTGAAGGTGAAACATTTACATTCAAAAACCTTCTAAAGAACATACATCATGATATTGTTTCATGAGTGACAAATCTTAAATATGAATTTTAGAAAAGATACCAACATTAAAACTACAGCATTCTGTATAGACCACTGTCTATTCATATCCTTCTCACATCCAAAATATGTTAATTCCAAATGAGTTGTTCCAAAAGTATTATTCATTCAGCGTGAATATCTTCTAAGTACACTCTAAATTGAATATGGGGGAATGTTAATATAAAGTTCATCAGGATACAATTTTCTCCTCCTTCTGGTTGTGAGCCAACAAAATCAGTAAGTCTTGTGCTTTGAAAGTAAAATGGTAGAATGGGCTTGGGATACACACAGAAGGAATCATGGAGCACAAAATAGCAATTCTCAAGGAGGCCTAAAACCCAACAAGGAGAACCAGAAACTCGATTATGAAATACCTGTTTTCTGTTTGGTCAGGAAGGGTCTCTCTGGTTATTCTCCATCCCAAGGTAACTGTTTTACATAGTTTCAAATCCTCCTTATATTCTTATTGGCTGTTCCATACTCAAAGTTCCTGGAAGTCTGGTAAAAGTTATAGAAAGTGTTACTTTTGTCAAGTGTCTATTGTAACACTGGATGAAAGACATAGCAAAAGCCTAACTTGGTATGGAATACCACATCTCACAAGACTAGTGCTGTATGGTGAAAATAGACTACTGGCCCAGCCATGGTTTTGACATAGCTCCAAACTTTTGATCATTTCTTTGAAAGTGACTGGGGTCACAGTATGGGAAGAAGTTTATAATGGAAAGAAATTAATATTTACTTTTAAAAAGTAAATATTGATATGCTAAGGGGGGTTCTATAAAACAGAAAAAAAAACTTAGATGATACCATTCAAGTAGATTTACTTTTAAGAAAGAGATGTAGCCTGAATTGATCTAAATACAGATTTTCCTCAACATAAAACAGGGATTTTTACCCCAATAACTCCATTGTGAAGGTTAATCTTGATTATCCAATGGAAGGTAAAATCTCTGTAGAACTAAATACCTGGGTAAATCTATGAAAGAAATTCTAGATGAGGTTATTTGAACTGGGGTGACCCATCCTAAAGGTGGGTAGAGTGGCAGACTAGACAGAAAGGCGATACATAGCTGTGACCTAGCACTGACCACTCTACCTCCTGACACTGAGCAGAAAGTGAACAGACACTTCATGCTCCATTCACAGTGACTTCTTCACCAGGATGCATTCTGTATTTAAACCTAAATACAAAATAAACCCCACTTTCCTTAAATAGTTTTGTCAGAATTTTTGTCTCAGCAGCGGTAAAGAATAACTAATATAGACATAATAAATTAGAATTTATTTAAATTTGCATTTAACACACTTAACTTACAAGACATCACAAATTACCAAATCAATACACTGTACAGTATCTCATTGTTACCATGACAGAATATGCACTTCCTATCACCAGCCTGGCAGAAGATCAAAACTGAAAACCTAAATAATATCTCTATATCTATAGATTTCTCCATTATATTGCCACAAAAATTTAAGTAAAGCAATCATCAGTTTGAGAACATATGTATTAGGGCATGATGATCATGTTTACAAAATAGATGCTTATTTTTTATTACATCTATGATATGCATGCTATGAACTGAAGATAAGCATTGGAAAGCTGAGAAAGGTATTATTGCCATAATTTCGATAGAACCTGTTGTTCACTGAAATAAATTGATGTCAATGAAAAAGAAATATGTACTCATAAAAGTAAATGATGACTGGAAGAAAAAATGTGTGCATCAGTAGATAAAGCTTTGTGGGGTCAAGGAATAATGGGCTGATTAGAAAGAATGTTGTATTGTCACTGAAATGATGGCAAAATCTTGCCTGGAGACAGAGTTTCAAAATTATTCAACATAAAAGTGAATATTTAAGTAGTAAAAATTGATTAGATAACCTGAGGAATACGTGTTGATTAAGGAGATAGAAATGATTAACTTTAAAAATTATTCTCTGCTGGACTAATTATTAATCATAGTGTGATTTAAAAAAAGATTAAGTAAAACTTAATTATCAATTCCTCAGCATAAGAAGCTACACTTATGTGTCCAAAAACTATATGGCATTGACTTCTCTACTGGACACTGCTCCTTAAGGGGTGTTTATTTATACTATCTAGAAATATTAAAACTATCTGCATTGCCTTAGTACATCTGGCTTCATGAATGAATAATGAGGGAATAGCTCTATAAATACTGTGATTCAGATGATAAGAAAAATTGGCAATAATTAGAGTAAATGATGGGACAGAAAACAGACTGTAGATGGTGGAAATCAAAACCCATCATAAGTGGATG
>CABHPH010144646.1:0-22588 GCA_902168325.1 Peromyscus nudipes
GTGATGCTGGTGCAGTCAGACAGGTGCCTGTGGGGAGCAGAGGTGATGGCCCTTTGTTTCGCTGGCACCTATCTGAGCTTGAAAAGGAAAAGGGACAAAGGACAGGATCCCCACTTTTGTGCCTGTCCTACCTGACTTGGGAACTTGCGGAGCTGTTTGACTTTGATTAGGAAACAGAACAATGAGGTAATTCCTGTTCCTCTGCAGAAATTACATGCTGCAGTTAATTCAACGCTCTCAGACAGGCATGGTGAAGGCTGCGAGTTCATTCTCTCCGTTACGTTTATTTGGTGAGTCAGGCTCTGGCAGGGGGCTGATTTGTTGTTTAATATTTTGGGGGGATTCTTTTGGTGTGTTGGGAACATGTTTGCTGAAATACTGGGTGTTAAACAAGATGTTTTCATTTGTTTTGATGGGTTCTTGTGAAGGCACTACTCCGCATTTCACACTTACCCAGCACTTTCTATCCTCAACCAGCACCAGGATGAGCGCAGCAACTACCCCGTGTGTTTGTGAAGAGTGGGTCTGTTTCAGCCAGAGAAAGGCAGAGCTGGGAAGGACCTCCAAGCCTCAAAGCTCACAGCAGAGCTGAAAGGGGTCTTTCCAAGCCCTTGGCTCCCACTGTCATGCTCCAAACAAAGATGATGGGCAGCCTCCAAGAGCTCAAAGGAATAAATTGATTATTCTCGCCTGTTATATGATGTTCTTAGGGTGTTACCATAACAGCACAGATCCTTCCCTGAACTCAGCAGAACATATGGGAAGCCTATTTTTAGCTTACGATTCTTCCCCTACATCCATCTCTCTCCCTCGGAGTCCTCAATATGGACCCATTATGTAGGTGGGAAGAAAAAAGTTGAATTGTGTGAATGTCTATTCCTCCTGACCCTTGAGGCAGTGGTGACACATTTAACACTCTGGAGCTGTGATTAGGGTTAACCTATATGTGAAGCTTGCTCCTAAAGCATTGTCATATCAGCCTTAGTAGGAGACACAGAGCAAGGCCACACAGAAGAATGCTTTTTGGCCAAAGGCGGTCCCAAGATGCTCTACATAAGAAATCACTAAGCAGGAGCTGGGACAGCCTGGCGCAGAAACATGAGGACCTGAGTTTAAATCCCCCATACCTACATTTAAAAAAAGAACTGGGTGTGGTGGGCTCATCTGAAACACCAGTACTGAGGGGGTCAGGCAAAGACGATGGATCCTTAGAGCTCATTGGCCAAGCAGCCTAGCCAAAACAGTGAGCTGCTTCTTCTTCCGTGCAGAACTGTGCCTTAAAACATAAGGTAGAGGGCCACAGAGAAAAACACCTAAAGTGAACTCTTGGCCTTATTGATTCTGGCCTCTACATGCATTCTCACCCAAGTGCTCATACCTATCTGAACATATACATGCACCACACACAGACACATGCATACTAAAAAAGAAGTCACACAAAATAACTTTACAACCTAATCATGAATATCAAAATGAACCACAGAGGATTATGCCTCTGTTTAAAAGTAAACAGCACTTAAGAGAGCATTCCTTACAGAAAACCGCCGCTCTGTTCCTTTATCTGTGCTGCCCAAGGATCTCCAAACCCTATTTTTGCATATCTAAGACTCATTAGTTATGCATATACCTGCTACATGCACAGGAAGTGAAGGGAGCTTCCTGGTATTGTTCTAGAACGAGAGCCAGGCAGCATCCGTCCAGAATGGGGTTGCTGAGCCATCAGTTGCTCTCTTAGTGCCTAAGTGATTTCTAGCATGGCACAAGTCCAAGGCCAATTCATTAAGGTGGGAGAAATCTATAAACACCTGCATGAAATTGATTAGCAAGTTGGGGTTTCTGTAACTGACTTCTTGATTGCTCCTCCATTCAAAATGACCCACTAAAACCAAGAGCCAGTGACAGCAACTCACTAGCAAGGTACCAATTTATGGAAGATTTTTATTTGCATGAAGTTTACTGTGTTTTGGAGTCCTCAGTTCCACCCTCCATTAAAGTCAAGTGTCCCCTTGTTCTTGGTTCACAACATTAAGAATTGTGCGTAATTAGATGATGTAATTTGTTTTACACAGGAGACAAGTAATTGAAGAAAGACTAGTTTTCAGGAGTGCTTCCATGATGATAAACATACCCCCCCATTTCATTAATCGCCATGAAATTGCAGGTTTGGTTCTGAACACT
Source organism: Peromyscus nudipes (assembly GCA_902168325.1). NCBI lineage: Eukaryota > Metazoa > Chordata > Mammalia > Rodentia > Cricetidae > Peromyscus > Peromyscus nudipes. Next base: position 2,179 of record CABHPH010144646.1, read on the forward strand.
TTTTAGTAGTGTGTGTGTGTGTGTGTGTGTGTGTGTGTGTGTAAATATAGTGTAATCCCAAGATTTTCAAGCTTCCCATGACTATCAAATGAGCCCTAGAAGCAGGACTAGACTTCAAAAGAAGCTCTGGCGTCACCACCGTGTCCTATTCAATGAGCTGCAATAAACCAGAGAGCCTTCTTGAAACTGGGAGCCAGAGAGTGTGCCTGCAAGGTACCCTCACCAGAGAAACAGGAGAGGATACTACCATGTTACCCGTTCATGATGCATAAAACAGGGTCTGCTAGTCCTTCTGTTTCTTTGAGCCCATTTGTAAGCTTCTGTCTTGTGAACATGAAATATCCCTAGCCTGCATTTCCTGCAGTATGGAAGACAGTGTGTAGGTGGCCGCCAAGGCGTAGCATTCAGTTACACTGACCCACATATTAAGAAAGTTCCTTATTTTTCTCTTCTTTCCAAGCCTGTTGACTTCAAGGAGAATGTCTCTGGGATCTGATGGTGACATATCTAACAACCCCTGTGACACACACTGATCTCCAGTTCCAACAGACAGAGGGTTCCTCAGACAAGAAGCCCCTGGGAGGCAACACACAGCTGGAACTTAATCTCACTGTCTGTGTTTGTTTCCCATCATATTTACATTTAGATTACTTCCATGACAAAAGTGTCTGGTTTTCTAAGGCAAAGAAGACAGACAGAGCCCAGGTCAGGTCTGCTACAAATGTGTGCCCTTGGGCTCCTCTGGTGCTGGCATGGATGTAGGGAATTTGGGGAGAGGTTGGAGCAAGGGCATTTGGGATTACTTATAGCGTTCCTCTGCCATGTCTGATCCCCATTATTTTCTCTGCTAAGCACTAAAATGAATCAAGGTCATTGTTGAGGTGGATGAACTGAGAAGTAGGTAGTTGGATTGGAGGTCAAAGCAATGTCTCAAGAAGGTCTAAGTAGATAAACTGGGAGCTCTTTCTCCCAGCTAGTAGCCACACCCAGAGCCACTGTCCTGTCTCTTACTATAGCCCCCCAACCCCATACTGTCAGTGTGAGAACATGCACACAGCTCACACTGTCCCTCAAAAGCCATGAACATAGAAAAAGAATCAAAAAGTGTGTGCTGTACCTGAGGAGGACAGTGAGGGGAGGGGAATAACAAAACATCAGACATTCAAGTTAGTATCAGGCAGCATTCATCCGTAAGTAAAAACCAGAGAGAGAAACTGTCTTGGTAAATAAAATGGAGCGTGATCAAGGAAGACTGGTATCAACTTCTGGTGCTACATACGCACATGCACACACAAAGAAAGAGTAAATTGTAAATACTAACAAATGACTTCGAACTAGACGTATATTTTATAGGAGAGAAAAAGGAGTGGGTGGTGTCTATTGTTGCTAGAGAAAGGACGTGTGACAGAGTCTGTACACACACACCACCTGGGGAAGGGACAGCAGGACAGTGTAGAGCCAGCCCTGGAAGAAAAACAGGGACTACAGAGAAACACTGTGATTGCTCTTATTCTTATTTTCTAAAAAAAAAAAAAAAAAAAAATTTCAACATGCATGTACTTAAAAAACTGCTTTAGAGGGAAAGAAAACTAAATAAGACTATTAGAGGTTATGCTCAATTAGATAAATATAAAATTTAACTATATAAAACCTACAATAGAAGTTGGGATTCTGGGTTCCATTTTTGAAGCAGCCACTATAAACTTAGAAATAAAATTATTATCAATGCTAATGCTAAAAGTGTATCTAGGCCTACCCAAAGAATGTGTCAAAAATGATACCGAGTTATTATTTTCACAAAAGATGGAATTGTTTACACAGAAAAAGAAGGGAGAAGCAAATGGAAAATTACTACAACTTACTTTTTATTTCTTTAGATTATTTTATTAGAAGTCCAGCTGGGAGAACAAATACAAGATTTATATGTGGAAATCATTAACTTCTTCCTAGTCATAGCTAATCTAAAAGACCAACTTTAAAAAATATTAAAAATTACCACCCAAACCCAGATTCAGAAAGATAAACATGGCACGTTGTCTCTTGTGCATGGTTGCTATGGGGCCATGGGGGAATTTCAAGGGAGGTGGGACAGACCCACCCACCTTCATACCATAGGTGGTATGAAGGGGGCCTGGGGGATGGTGGAGCACGAAGGACTACGTGGGGTGGGGGATGGAAAGACAGGATACAGGACGGAGTGTGTGGAGAGACAACTAAGACTAAAGACCCTAGAAAATGCCATATGGAAACCTGTTACTGTAAAATTTTCTTAACACACACACACACACACACACACACACACACACACACACACACGCATACGCACACACGCACATGCATGCACATAGAGTTTAAATGGAATTACCCTATAACAGGAAGCAATCCTTCTCCTAGACACCATAGGCTATCAAATAAAAATCCCAGTATCAGGTGAGCTTTTTGAGATGTTGGTCATGGGGTACCATAGACCCCCCAAACATCACAGGATATTGCCATTGCTCTTAGTTATCTTCTAGAACTTGAAAGTCAGACCTTATTGCTAAAAATACCTCTTAATGGAGTCATAGGACAGAAAACTCAAGCTGGTACCCACCCGGAAGCTTTATCCCTACTGGCTGACTTTTTTTTTTTTTTTTTCCGAGACAGGGTTTCTCTGTGTAGCTTTGCGCCTGTCCTGGATCTCACTTGGTAGCCCAGGCCGGCCTCAAACTCACAGAGATCTGCCTGCCTCTGCCTCCCAAGTGCTGGGATTAAAGGCGTGCGCCACCACCGCCCGGCTCCTACTGGCTGACTTTTATGGTACTGAAGGTGCCACGGATGCTACTGAAAGAGGAAAGTAACCATCAGTCTTACCCAGCTGTGAACCCTTCAAGCTACAATAATGACTGGCCTGGCAAGGTAAGTTAGATGGTGTAATAGTGGTACAAACGTTATGGAAGTAACCAGTCACACACCGGGAGGACTTAAAGTCCACTCCGTAAGATGGAGATCATGCCTGGTACTGTTAACTGGGACAAAAACCCATGACTCATTAGGTCATAGGCCCTATAGAAGAACCTACTACTACTATTCTACTAAATGGATACAGTAATAAACTCACCCCTAAGTTCTTATCTACATAGATAAGTGTACCTCTCAACCTTCATTGGGGAAACTTCTTTTTTTTTTTTTTTTTGGTTTTTCGAGACAGGGTTTCTCTGTGTAGCTTTGCGCCTTTCCTGAAGCTCACTTGGTAGCCCAGGCTGGCCTCGAACTCACAGAGATCCGCCTGCCTCTGCCTCCCGAGTGCTGGGATTAAAGGCGTGCGCCACCAACGCCCGGCGAAACTTCTTTTTTTGCAGTAGATGATGATTAATACAGAGATCCAGTAAAATACTACGGAGTGCTGATCTCTAAATGGAACATCTCGAACACACACACACACACACACACATACACACACACACACACACAAAGCATCAGAGGTCATCATCAAAAAAGAGGTGGGAAGACTGTAAGAGCCAAAGGTAGTGAATGCCTGCAGTGAAACAGTCTTTTCAGAACAGGACAGAGCAACCGCACACATGAACTCACAATGGCTGTGACTGTGTGCCTAAGACCTGCACAAGAACAGTCCAGCGTGGGTAGGGGGCTTCAGGATTTTTTAAAGGTTAGAATAAATGGGGAGACACACCACAGTATAAAGTTGGCAATTTTCCCATAAATTAGCGTCTACATTTGAGGAAATTCCTGTCAAGTTGACAGTAGATTTCACTTTTTATGTGACAGTCTTGTTCTGAAGTTACAAATAAGAAAAATATTGCCTCATATACCAAAACAAGAACATTTTGGTATAAATGAAGAAACTAAGGTTAGGGAGACACCTATTGGTTAAGACTCTTGCCATGCCAGTGTGGGGATCCCTGTATGAATGCTGGGGGTGGGGGTGGGGATGCAGCTGTAATTCCAGTCCCCAAAGGTGGAGGCAGAGGAAATAGGCTAGAGAGACTGGCCATATAGGGGAGCACTGGGTTTGATTGAGAGATTCTTCCTCAATGAACAAGATGAAAGGGTCAACCTCTGGTGTGCACATGCAGGCGTGCACATGCCTGCACACATACACACACACACACACACACACACACACACACATTTAAATTAACATGAGCACACACACATGTGTAAAGAAGAAAAGGGAAAATAGAAGCAAAATTATTATCTTTTCATCTATAAGTACCCAAAAGATAATGGGAAGGAAGAAAACTGCAAATTCAATAATCGGCAGGGGATTCATGGGTCCCAGTCTTTCCAAGGCAGCTTGGCCATGATATTGGATTGTGTATTCCATCCAATTCCACACCAATAAGTTAAGCTTTCATTATCTGCTCCTGAGGTACACACAAGCATGCCCCCAAAGAGGCTGATCTAACATATCCACAGAGTATGCTCTCTGAGACTATGGTTCCTGCAGGACTCCAAAAGTTATTAACAGTCCAATTGCCTACTGAAAAGAAAATCATTTCTAAAAACATAGTGAACATCCACACTTGGAGATGAAGCACAGCTAATTCTTTCTAAAACCTTTTTAAAGATTCACTTTACTATTTTTATGTGTGGAGGGGGCAGTGCATGTGAGCACAGGTGCCTGTGGAGGCCAGAGTTCATGAGAGTCTCCCAGAGCTAGAGTTAAGGCAGTCTGAGTTGCCCAGTGTGAATTCTGGGACACAAACGAGTTTCCTTTGCAAGAACAGTACACATTCTTTTTTTTTTTTAAAGATTTATTTATTTATTATGTATACAGCATATGTGACTGCAGGCCAGAAGAGGGCACTAGATCTCATTACAGACAGTTGTGAGCCACCATGTGGTTGCTGGGAATTGAACTCAGGACCTCTGGAAGAACAGTCAGTGCTCTTGACCGCTGAGCCATCTCTCCAGTCCCAACAGTACACATTCTTAACCACTAAGTCATCTCTCTAGCCCATCAACTAGTTCTTTACAAAAAAAAAAAATTAAGCTATGTATTACTGATGTTGGAAGAAAGCCAAGGTACACGGCTAGACAGCAAAACTGAGCTATGAAACGTTACATATTGTGAGACATGGCGTCCGCTCAAGCTTTTTTGTATCCGTATGTATGTATCTGAATGTACATGCGTAGAACTGAAACAAGTAGTCGAATGACTTTGAGTGACAGGACAAGGGTCGGAGCTGAAACAGAATAGAGGGGACGTTTTGTCCCCTCTGCATTGTTTGGAATTTCAGAACGAAAATTTAATCGTATATGAAGTGCATCATTTTTTCAACTCCCCCAAAGGTAAATATGACAACCTTAACAGTTTATTTACACATGTGTATAGCTTCATACAACTTTGCAAGAATTTGGGTATCTTCAACCTTATGAAAATCACAGAAGGGTTGGGTTAGAGACATACTTTACGAATGCCTGATGAGATGACATCACAAAGCTCATCAAGAATCTTCTGGAAGGATTAGGGCTCCTGTGGAGAGTCGGCCTTTGTGTCAACAGAAAGCTCCTCATCTGGCTGTTGTTTTTTCAAAAACTCTGCATAGTTTTGGTCGTGAATAAACTTGAAGGCACTCCATTTTTCATCGTAACATCTAGGGAAGCGTCGGAAAGTTGCGATTACCCTGGCTTCCTTATGTACATAGGATGTTTGGTTATTTGAAAGGCCATCAAAATGGGATGGGATGAAGTCACAGGCCCAGAGATTGAAATTTCTAGAAATGTGTTGCCTTTTATCTGGGGAGATCTTCTTGCGTCCCAAGCCCTAGGGAGGAGGGACAAGATTAGGGGAGAGATGCACAAGGTCACACAGTTCTGAGGATTTCAATGAAATCAGCTAACGACATGCATGTATTTAAATGCGTACGTAAGACAACTATTATGAAAGCCAACCTGTTGACTCTCAAAAGTCAACACCATCCTGGCAGTGCCTTATTGCTGTTCTGTTTTTCCCTTGTGATGAAGGAGACTGGACTTTTAGAGACAAGGAAGGTGAAACCAGAGGAACCCCAGCCATATATTTATAACCTGCTAAGAACCCTCAATTCCCAGGGAAGCACCACTCCTGACTGCCTCTGAGGAGGCAGCAGATTGAATTCTTTTCCTACCCTTTCGGCATCTCCCAAAGGGAGCAAGATCTCTGGTCTCTGCTCACAGGCTTGCTTCTTAGCAGTTGGCGCCTTACAATGTGAACCTGAGAGTCGCCATGTATTCAGAATTAAACATTTGATTCATCACAACGGGGTAAAAACTAAGAAAGAAAATGAATGTTGGCACAAAGGACTGAAAAGAGATAGACACCAGGTTCCACAGACCCTGCACCAATAAAACGAGGCTGACTGCTCACAAGGGCCCATCATCCAGGTGGCAACAGGGCCTGACAGGATGCTTGAATCAGGATGAAAGAGAATCTACAAAGTACCACAGCTGGCATCTGCCTCCCTACTTCAACCACCCTCAAATCCAACTAACCGGGGATGGAAAATATTTGTGTGTGTATGTGTGTGTGTGTGTGTGTGTGTGTGTGTGTGTGTATACCAAAAATATATTAATCATATCTGAACTGAACATGTATAGAATTTTTCTTTATCATAATTCCCTAGACAATATTAAAACTATTTGCACAGCATTTACAATACATGGAAGTAGTCTAGAGTATATGCATGGGTAACATGGGTAGTATATAAATGTTATGCACTGTCTATAAGAGACAAGCATCTGCTGATTTTGGTATCAATAGGGGATCCCAGAAGCAATCCCCACAGATACCCAGGATGACTGCATTTACATACTGGAGACACAGTGTGAGGAAACGCCCAGGGGCAGTGCGATGGCTCCTGAAATACAGTCTGTACAGACCAGCCTGTGAGGCTAGAACAGGGAAGAAAGGAGGACAAAGAGAAGATGCTAGGCACATTGCATCTTTTGGGAAAGTTATTTGAGGATACTCCAACAAAATGAAAAAGAAATAAAAAGGAAAAAACAATATAGGGAAGAGCTTCAAGGAAAGCGGCCAGCAATATAAGTCAAAATACTTGCAAAACACGTGGCCATGAAATATATTGGAAAATTAAGAGGAAGGAACAAGAGGGGCCGAGAAGGAAGGCTTGGACATGGAAAGGAAAAGGGAGGAGGAGGGAAGGGAGGAAGAGAAATGAGAGGGTAGACTGGAGAGAAGTTTTAGTCAGACCGGAGCAATCAGGACCAGTGGCTGAGCTGCAGTTGGAAGCCCCTTCAGGGCTCATCCAGAGACTGAGAGAAGCCAGCCAAGGCCACCACCCTACCAGCCCCAGGGAAGAAAGAACAGAGGGAGGATCCTCAGAAGGGGCTCTTTATCCTTGGGGAAGTCTGCAGGTGTTCATTTTGTATCCAGAGAGTAGTGCCTTGTTAGTACACATTTTAAACACTCGTATTTGAGGACAACTATTAGTAAAACGTCAGCAGAAGTCAGGACAAGCAAGTAAATCCAACTGATAGAGCATTGTGGGGAGAGAACAAAAAGAGTCAGCAAGAACATGATAGATAAGAGACAGAAAGTGAGCGGCAGGTGTAAAACCAAAACACACAGCTGTCATAACAATGTGAACGGCTTAAATTCTTAGACGGAGAAACAGTGACTCTCGGGTACTGTTTTCGTTTTAATTGGGCTGCACTCTGTTTATAATGGAAGATAAACCCAAAGCAAAATGACTAAGCTTCATGAAGACACAAATGGGATATCTATATAACTCCCCTCCCACCAAGACTCAGGACAGTTGTAGAGGAGAGAGCAGAAAGAGTGTAAGAGCCAGAGGTCAGGGAGGACCAGAGCGAAACTCACCCTGAACCTGACAGGACGATTGCACCTATGGACTCACAGCTGTTGTGGCTGCCTGCCTAAGATCTGGACAAGGTCAAGCTAGTCAACAGTCTTGCACGGAGTTAGGGAGGGTCTCAGTAGCCCCCACCCCTAGCTGAGGAGTTATAAAGAGTTGATGGCTTCTGGGAGAGAGGGTCTGTTTTCTTTAAGGGTATGGTCATGGGAGGCGAAAGGCTCCCGTGGATGCTCCCACAGCCATGAGTATACAGGCTTTGGTGGGTTATTTAAAAACAACAAAAAAAAGAACAAAGTTGGGAAGGGGTGGGGAGCTGGGAGGTGGATCTGGGAGGAGTTAGGGGAAAGAATGGGGTGAATACGATCAAAATACACCATAAGTGTATATGAAATGCTCAAAGAATTAGTAAAAATATTTTTTAATTCATAAAGACAAAGGAACTACACTTTGTAGTGCAACACATGCAAAAAAGGATCCATGACTAAAAGAAGCACGTAAGGCTGTGGCATCTTTCTCTGTCCCACCAGCCAGCTCCCAAATAATGACACAGAGACTTATTATTACTTTTATGCAACAAGACATGATACTAAACTTTTTAAAGAAAAACCAAAAAGTGTTGAAATTTAAGAGTAACTTTTAGAAGCAGAAATTGACAGACCAAGACAAAGAGTAAGAAATATTTCATAACATAATTAACAGTCCTCAGCTAATAACTTTGCAATTAAATGAGGGGCTATATAATCTTTTTAATCACTAATGAGACACTTTAAAATTAATCACATGCAAAAATAATCTCTACTACTCAAAAAGTCAAAATCACAGAGTGTCCTCCATAAAACTTAATGTAACACCAAGATTAGATATTAGCAACAAATACATAACCTAACAAATTCTGGCCACATTAGAAATTCAAGAAATCTTCCAAACAGCTCTATTAAAGGAGAAATTAAAAGTTAAATAAAGATTATTTGGAGGCAAATACTAATCAGACAAATTAGGTCTGATTAACACGGGTTTTAATGATGTGTTTGCCTAAATGTTATCTGTTCATTTATTTTCTCGTTCTGACTTCTGATATTTTCCTAATAGTTACCTACAAGTGTAAATGTTTAAGAAGTGTATTAACAAGGTACTACCCTCTGGATATAAAAATGATCACCTCCAGATTTCTCCAAGAGAAAAGCAACCCTTTCGGGGAGCTTTAGCTCTGTTCAGACAATGGAACAATATTAGAATTATTGGTTAGGTCTGAATAATAATATCTTCTTGGTATAGCCAGAACTAGAGAATATTCATAGTTTTAATCATCTCATTAACAAAAATGACAAGTATTTGAATTCAACTGTCAACTGAAGAATATTTTAAAGAATAGAAAAGTATGGGTATTTTGATTGACATTACCATTAAATTTGAAATGGATGAGTTAAATTTTAGGCAAATACATCATTAAACTCTATGTAATAGGAAGCAGGAAGTTTGAATAGACAGACTAGTAGTCAAGGTAAAATGCAAAAAGCTTGTTCTTAAAAGTGTATCAAACCCAAACCTAAGCAGTTTCATAAACCAAATTATTTAGCCAGGACCTCGTGTACAGTAGGCAAACTACTCCACTCAGCTGCCGGCCCTGTCCTGGGTCCTGTGGGCAAGTTCTGTCAAACCACCATAAACTGAAAATCCAATGTTAAAGTTATGTAAGCTATTCTAGAACACAGAACACGCTGGGAAACCTCCGGAACCTTTGTGAAGGCTCTCATCACTCTGCTAAGATGCGTGGGTCCAAGCCTGCATGTGTCATTAACAAGATACACACTCCGGTGGATCCGCCCACTAGACCCTAATCAGCAGTTAATCATCAAGGTAAAGAGTTAAAAAGATAAACAGGGATGCAAATATTATTTGTAATTTTACATAAATCTGGGTTGACTGTCAAAAATATTTATTTGTGTGTGTGTGTGTGTGTGTGTGTGTGTGTGTGTAGGTCAGAGGACAAGTTGTGAAAGTTTGTTATCCTTTTCCACCATGTGGGTCCCACAGATCAAATTCAGGTCTTCAGGCTGGCAACAAGCACTCACTGAGTCATCCATCTCACCATCACTTATTTGACTTTTTCAATGAACATATGTTATTGTGCCAATTTAGAAAGCGTATTAAGTGGAGCTGGAGAGATGGCTCAGTAGTTTAGAGCACGCGTTGCTATTGCAGAGGACCTGGGTTTGATCCCAGCATCCACATGGTGGCTGACATCTATATTCCAGTTCTAGAGGATCTGACTGTGGCGGACCAGCCCCCACACTTATTTACCCCAGAACTCTTGAGGAATGAGGGATAAGAGACTTAGAGAGTTAAGAAGCAGAGAGGAAACACAGAATAGACTCAGCTAGACCTGGATCCTTATCCAAATGGGCCCAGAGCTTTAGTCCAAAGGGCTATTTATAACAATGCCAAGGGGTGGAGCAAAAGACCTCCCCCTTGCTAGTTAGACCCTTATAAACACCTGGTACCCAGGCCTGTGGTCCAATCAACCTCTTATGCAGTCCTGCTGGGTACAGCCACTAGAAAACCTAGTGGGCTCAAACATGTTTCCTTCTGACCTCCATGGGCACCAGGTATATACATGTGGTGATACAGTGCCCAGACATTCATGCAGGCAAAACACTCGTACGCATAGAGTAAAATAAAATAAACATTTTATTATAAAGAAAACATTAAACACTCCGCTTGGAGAGGGCAGGGTGGAAATTTTGACTCAGTATTCAAAAGCAAAACAGGTTTTTAGGTTAAGCTACTCATGTTTACTTGGAACAAGGTTGTGTGGAGGGAAAGATTTTTCTGGGCATGATGTTTCATCTCAGTCCTTCTCAGGTTGCTCATTTCCATATCAAGGATAAGAGTAAATAGCCCATAGGAGTGCTACGGGGCTTAAATGGGATAATATGAAACACTGGTGTGTAGTAAAAGCTTAATAAACAAAGGATGTTGCTAACTGCACCTTTGTCATGTGGGTTTTCAAGTTTGGTAAGTGTTCCTGAAGCTCACCTGACACATTTTTCTGCCTAAGATACGCTAACCTGTGATGTCCAGCGTAGCAACCACTGGCCGCTAGTTATTGAGTGCTTGAACGTGAGCAGTTTAAACTGAGATTAGCAACATGTAAATCAGATTTTTCAGGATTTAGTTTGAAAAGGGAACTGTAAAATAACTGATTAATAATTGTTATGGGGCCAATGAGATGCCTCATCAGGTCAGGGCTCTTGCCATTGAGCCTGAAAACCGAAAGTTGCATCCCCAGAGCCTACATGGTGGAAGGAGAGAACCAGCTCCTGCAAGTCGTCTTCTGACCTCCACCCACACTCTCTCTCTCTCACACACACACACACACACACACTCACACACACACACACACTCACACACACACACACTCACACACACACATTTAGCAACACACACAGTAAACATTAAAAAATTAAATTGTTTTAACACTTAAGAATTTGTTAAAACATAATTTTATGCGAATTGCTCTATTACATGTTGAATTGACAATCTGGAGGAAATATTGGGTTAAATAAAATATGCAAATGCCCTTGGACTTATGATCCAATAAACCCAATGGAAGCTGAAATATTCTAAGTTGAAAGTGCATCTGGCATGGCCTTTGTGGGTTTAAAACAGAGCACACGAAGTTGAGAGGAAAAAAAGTGGCCGCAGGGATAGGAAAGGAATTGGAGGGAAGAGGATGGGGGTAGGTTAGATCAAAACACATTACATACATGCATGAAATTCCCAAACAATAAAAAATGTAATTCATTTTTTAAAAAAGAAACAAGATACATCTGGCCCACCTGACCTAGCTTGGCAACACATTACACTGTAGAGCTCTAAATTTGTCTAGTGGTGTCTTGGGTGGTTAGCTGGGAGCTGGGACCTAAAGTCAATAACAGAGCCTCACAAGAAACAAAGACACAAAATACTTTGTACCCGACAACAGCCCAAGGAAAGGGCAAAAGTCTAAGTTTGAAGTTTTACCGAATCTGTTACTTTCATAGTATCATAAAGTTGAAACTTTTAAAGTGTTCTGTTTTATTAAATTGTACCTGGTCTTTAAATTTTCCTGTCACTGCCAGAAATTTGGTAACTCTGCTTGCAGCTTGTTACATTTCTCTACCCAGTGCCATGCTAAGCTGCTAACAAGTACTGTCAGACCTTAAGCCCTCCAGTGGCAGGGGACTTGCCACCACTGGGATAACTCGAGGACTCTCACAAGGGACAATTCCGAGGGAGGACACTTTGTAAGCATGGCCTGTGTGTGACTGGAGGCAGAAGGCTTGTGCAGGCTTGAAAAACTCCACCGACTCTGAGAGCTTCAAGAGGGGGTTTCTGTTGCGTGACCTTTCGTGAATCTTGTTGAAGACTCCAAGCTGTTCTGACTTTGTTCCAGTTTTAAGGAACACATGTCTCTCCATAATCTGTGCACCTTAGAAATCAAGAGACCCATCACTCCTCCCTATTCCACCAGTTGCCCACTTGCTGAGCTGGCTATGGGCCCCTTCCCCCCCACCACACACATGCTAGGCAAGAGCTCTACAACTGAGCTATACCTAAGGCCCTACTAGTTTGCAAAGGGTACTCACAGCATCAAAATAGTATCCAGAGTTCTCAAAACTGTGGCGATTGTCATGCATAGAAAAGGGGAAGCTGCTTTTGCTTGCTGCTTGCTGGAGAAGAACGAGGAGAGAGATGAAAAGGTACATGTCAGAACTGCGGGGTGACCTCAGACTGGGGCACAGTGATGGGCACGGAAGAGGGATGGGACAAAGGAACCTTTCAGTAAAGCTAATGAGGTCCATCACCAACGTGGAGGAGGGATGTGGGCGCAAGTGTGGGGCTCCCTATTACCAAATCTCTGTAATCAGAAAAATTCTCTTTCAAAAATGTCTTTGGAGGTAAGGATGCAAAAGTGCATAGATGCACAGAACCAAAGGCTGGCAAGGACTTTTGACAGTGTGGGAGCCAACCTCTTATCTGACTAATAAGGATGGCAGAAACCAAATCCTGGAGACCTGACCAGATCCTAGAAGTCCTGAGGTTGGGCTGAGGCTCACAGTGAGTGCAGTTGATATCGAGGTTAAAATCAATCTGCTTCCTCTTTCACGCCACTGAGGCTGGGCCATTGCTCATGAACTGACCAGGGAGGCAGACCATGGCTGGTAATGACTAAAGGTTCCTTTGGAGAACCCCAGCTCACTGTCTGGACCAGGAGACAGCTCTAGATGCAGAACACTTGGGTCCATCACAGGGAACCTGGGTATGACAAATGGGCAAATGAGCTCATTGTCTGACCAAAGTGCCAAGTCCTTGGAAGAGCCCTGGGATCCTGTATCTGGGCCCATGCTCGTCTTAACCTTCTCTCGGATTTTGTAGATTGGCGGCAGCTTCCTCTCCACCTGCTGAGACAAGTATGGACAGTGGATTTCCTTCAGGGTAGCACTTGTGATGGATTCTGGTGTCTTCTGCACCACTCCAATTTGAGGAAACTGGAAACACAATATGCAGCTTGATTAGAACCAGACACAGCTGAATCTGTGTGCCAAGTATGGGCTTCCTCTGCAAAGTGATTAAAACACAGTTTGGGCACTTCTGGTATGCTGGGGGAATGGTAAAAACCCATGTAACTTTGAAGTTTTCCTTCCAAACAAACATTTCAAGCCACAGGGGCCTTTTCCTATTCAAGGTCTCGGGGAACCTGGAAATGTTTCCACATTCTGGCAGAGAGTGTGAGTGGAGGTACTGGGAGATGACAACTGTGTGGTCTGAGGTCCTCCTCTGGCCTGGGAGGGCTGGCACTTGGAGCCTAGTGGCCAGCCCAAGTTCTCGGGACTGGGTCCACTCTCAGCCCTGGAAGTTGCCAAGCATGCTAGACTAGCTGGTCAACAAGCAGATCTTCTGTCTGCTTCCGTTGGGATTGCAACCATGTGCCACCATTTCCAGCTTCGCATGTGGGTTCTGGGGATCAAACTCATGTCCTTACACTTTACCAACTAAGCCATCTCCCCAACCCTCCTCTTCCCTTTTGAAGTACATTGGCTAACTTTGTAACTATCTCTCCATTCCTCCAAGTGAGGATCCAACTGTGTGTTCAGGTGGCTTTTGATTGACATCTGTGCAAGAGTGATTGTGTTATAAATGCTATCGATACTGTAGGTATTCTCTCCAGCTATAAAGAAGCTAGAAGACACATAGGACTTGGCAGAGTGGACGGAAGGAAGAAACAGGAAGAGTTATTGTTGAGAACAGAGGGTCGTAAGGGTCAGTTTTGTGTTCAGATAACACGGCACTGATATGGTTATGTGGTATGAATCAGCTAAAATATGACTGACACTGGGCATTGGAGGACTGTGAATCAGCACAAAATGAGTGATACTAGATGTCCTGGGAACCCCAAAAATAAACAGTTACGCGATATGTCGTATAACTATGCCTGGCAGAGTGCCATTTTTGTGTGGGTTCTGTGTAAATGTAGCCTTGATGTCAAAGGCCTGCCTTTTTTCAAGCTGCCTGTGTATTTTTGTCTGTAGGCTCATGTGTCACCTGCCTGTATGTGGCCAGTGTGTACCAAAGTGTGCCTGGGTGCCTGCCAGTGGCTCCCTACCTAGTATATGAACTGTGTCTTATCAGGCTACACTTTCCCAAATTCTCTTCAGCCTTCCAGCCTCCCGTGACTCTCCTCCTTTCCTGGCACTGGAGTTTGAACCTCACAGATGTATAACCCAGCACCATTGTTGTGACTAAGTAAGCTGTGCACACAAAACGGTGGGTAACTTAGAAGAACACGGGATAACAAAGGAACTACCACCAGATACGTCTCAGCAGCTGCCTGTGGGCTGAGAAGAACAAGACCAATGACCCCGAAACCACCAGGCAAGCCCACTGGCTTTTATGCATGCAGCACCCCCCATGGCATACGAAACTGCCTATGGGGCCTCAATGCATTGTTCCTGGTGAGACTCGTAATGTACATGCTTGGCTTCAAAAACTCAATAGGAGTAAAACACGGGGAAACAGCCAGGTCTGGTGGTGCAAGACTCTAACCCCCTACACAAGAGGTTGAGACAGGAAGATTGCAAGTTCAAGGCCTGCCTGGGCAACTCAGTGAGCATCTGTGTCAAAAGAAAAAGCAAAAAGAAAGCTGGGGACATGCTCAGTGGTAGAGTGCTTTGCTTAGCATGAGTTCAATCCTCAGACCCACAAAACAAGTAGAGGAGATAACATTCCCACCAAATCTTCACCACCACCCCTCCCCTTAGTGCTTTGGAGACTAGCATAACATCCTGATGTAGATATGCAGTTCTACACATGGGTAGTTTGCATGCATTGGATCATATAGATAATATAAGAATTAAAATGCTTCATAATTTTATAAGTCACATGTGGCCATGGGGGATGACTGATGTCACCCCCTAAACAATGAATGCTTTCTTTTTTTTTTTTTTTTTTTTGGCCTTTCAAGACAGGATTTCTCTTTGTAGCTCTGGCTATCCTGAAACTTGCTCTGTAGACCAGGCTGACCTTGAACTCACAGAGATATACCTGTTTCTGTCTCCCAAGTGCTGTAATTAAAAGTGTGGGCCACCACCATTGGCTTTTGAATGCCTTTTTATTTATCACAAACCTTTGTTACCTTTCCCTTCCCTCCTCATTGCCTGCACCACCACCCGGGATAACAACATTAACTGAGCCCCCATGTGTTACATGTGAAAGAAACAAATACACTTTACAGAAAACAGACCACAATGTCCCTGGTGTGCACCTTGCTTTCCTCACTTCATCACAGACACTAGAAAGTTCTCAACCAACTTACATATATTTCTAATTATTTCTGTATTAAAACTTAAAAGCATTTTCAAACAATTATTGTTCGTGTGTGTGTGTGTGTGTGTGTGTGTGTGTGTGTGTGTGTATGTGTGTGTGTGTGTGTATGTTCATGTTGCGGCTAGAGGTCAACCTTGGGCGTTATTCCTTAGGAGTTGTCATCTTGGTTTTTGAGGTAGAATTTCTCACTGGGACTCAGGGCCTGCCAAATAAGGAAAGGATAGCTGGCCAGTAAGTCTTAGGAATCCGCCTCCCCAGCACTTGGCTGCAAATAGAGGCTGCCATATCGTTTGTTTATATGGGATCAGGGAAACAAACTTGGGCCCTCATACTTGCAAGGTAAACACTTTGCTGACTGAGCTATCTCCTAAGGCCCTACACGATGTTAATTGTTCACTTATTATTACCGTGTGCATGTGTATGCATGATATATGCATGTAAAGTGCATGTACATGGAGGTCAGAGAACAACTCTGTGAAGCTGGTTCTCATCTTCTCCCTTGATGGGATTCCAGGGATCGAACCCAGGTTGTCAGCTTGCGCGGTAAGTGCCTTTACCTGCTGATCTCGAAACAATCACTTTTAAAGATAAGTATAAATAGTGCAAGTGGGCTCCAAGTGGAGCCTCTCTCTGTTCCCCTCCAGCCAGCTAAGTTGCAACCCTCTTGGAAAAGCCATGAGACCAGGCTGGTGGGGAGGCTGCTCTGACAGCCGGGACGACGGCTCACATCAACTGAAAACTGACTTGAGTTCATTTATATTCTGCAAGTCTGTGGACTAAATCACTGTTTAAAAATATGGCTCTGGCATTTTAATTTCACTCTTTTAAAATATATATTTAATGGCTATAGCATGATAGCTGTGGAATAAACCCTTCTGTTAGATAGTGTAACCGTGAAATACAGCTTTTTAACTAGGTGGTGGTGAAATTTTCACTGCCTTCCATCACTCAATGACTGAAATATTAAATAGGAAAATGAAAGTAAGTCGGAGGAAAAGAAAGTCTTTCCTGCCCAGCAACAGCCAGATTACAACCAGCAAGGTCAACTGCAAAATGACTGTCACCTCTAATGGGACAATTACTGTCCTCGCAGATGGGCTGCAGCTGACTCACAGCCAACAGTTTCTTTAATTTTCTCAACTCATCTGAAGTTCCTTCCGGAAACTTCACGATCAGCACAATTCTTTTCACGATCTTGGGTGCTGACAGCAGGGAGGACTTTTGCCAGAGGCTCAAGTTAAGCTAAGGATGTGGATGGACCAGTGCCTCTCCTTCTGACTCCTGGGTATCAGGCTGCCCTGCTGGGCTTGTGGCTGGAAGATGACAGGAAATGTTCACCCATGATGTGTAGATTCTCACTTTGTCTCTCATAACAGAACTTGACTTCACTTGAAATGTCAATGTAGTTGATTTAAATAACAAGCAAGCTTCCTATACTCCCGTGCAGCTATATTTGCTATGTAAACCCATGAGCTTGCAAGGCTCCTGGGAAAAGTATTGTTTTCCTGATAAAGGGGGTAGCCTGAGAAGAGAGATAGCTTCTGTATTATTGTCCCTTGATCTTCTTGTTTTCCTACCTGGAGTGTAGACTCACTACTACATGGTGAGGATTAGCTTGGCAATGAATATGGTTGAACAGAAGGCTGGAAAGAACCCAGGGCTCTGAAAACTCCCTGGAGCAGAGTCCCACCTCTAATCTGCCTGCTTCTGCACTTTGCTGCTATTTAAGAAGAAACACAAATCTGTGTCTGGTTAAGACACTATCAGTCCTGACCCCGCCATGCTGGTGACCAAAGCTCAAACCTAGGGCCTTGCACATGCTGATATATAGCACAGATTTTATATATATATATATATATATATATATATATATATATATATATATATGAGCTACATCTCCATCCCTGTAGTCAGCATTTTAGTCAGTCAAATGCAATCCTAACTGATATTTAGATGACACAAACTGGAAGCTATTTAGTGTGAGAAACGTTTTCCCCACCATGGGCCATTACAGCAATGTGGCTGACACAGGTGAGGCAGACAGGCCTCTGTGAGTTTGAAGCAGACTGGTTTATATAGTAAGTTACAGGCCAGGCCAGCCAGGGTGACATAGTAAAACCGTGTCTCAAAAACTAAACTAAACTAAACTAAGATAAAATTAAAATGTGGCAGACACTATTTCCCATTTGACTTTGGCTCCCAGGGAACCCAGATTAAAATGTTTTCCTAGTCTCAGCCTCTTATTCTAACACATATTTATGCTGGCATTAAACTTTATTTTACTTAGACTTTTCTGTTTTATTTTATATACTCCACATATTACTTTTGATCTTAATGGATTAAAATGAAGTCTACAGTGTGCATGTGTGTGTGTGTGTGTTAATACATGAATATGAGATACAGATACACTATAGTTAAGGAAGTGTTGATTGGCTATTCTACCTACCTTTGCCCTTCTGAATGAATTATCTTGTTAGTCCCACAGCAGCCCTCTAATTTTGGTACATTTTATTTTACACTTTAAAAAGTCAACAGTAGCCAAAACTGCTGAAGAAAGTGTGATCGGTGCTGTAAATTCTAAAGACCCAAGTTGGCCAAAAATCTTTTCCCTTTTTCTTTTAAAGCAAACAAAAATTTCCGTTTGAGAGCTAGAGATATGACTGATTAAATAAAGATCTAGGCTCTTGTCATGCAAGCTTGAGGACCAGATCCCCAACATCCACAGAAAAGCCAGGCTGGAGTGGCAGTTCACATGGCATTCCCGCACTCAAGAGGCAGATGTGGAACCTCCAGAGCAAGATGCCTGTTTAACTAACCCAGTCAGCCAGCTGCAGATTGAAGTGAGAGGCTCTGCCACAATGTCTAAGGGGGAGAGTTATTCTGGAGGATGCTTGACATCAACCTCGGGGGCCCCCCCCAAACACGTGTGCACAGCGTCTGCCCACACATGTGGGCATGCTCATACACTACTCACATACACGTAAAAAAAAAAAAAAAAACCCTCCGCAAATCTCCCTGCTCCCCCATGTTATTGCCTTAAATGCTTTGAACACAAATCTTCTCTCAGATTCTGCATCTGGTTGCAAAAGTGGAGGAGGACACGGGGATTCCCCTTTGTGAACAAAGTTGAAAAAATTGGACATGGAAAACCGACAGTGCGTGGAATGTCCACACTAAAGAGCAAATGAGAAGTCCTTGGGCCGAGAAGATAAGACCTCACACTGGGGACAGGTGCAAATGTTTCTAAAAGACACCAGAACAACAGCACGCCCAACTCGGCTGTTCGTGATATCACCAGACAGGGGTCTTGCCAGGATAGCCTGAGCCCGGGAGTTTGAGGTCTGATCAAGGACACACTCCCAGGCTCTGTCCGTTTCTTCATCTGCTGATGGAAATTGGACAGGACTTGGGAGTTTAAGAATCCTTCGTTCAACAAGTACTGAGTGTGCTTTCTGCACTGGATCCTTGTCTAGGCACTGATGGAGCACCAGTGAGGAAAAGTGACATTTGAGGAAAAGCTCATGCTCCAGGAAGAAGAGACAGCTCACAGTATGGTGAGGGTGTAGGGCTGGAGGGCAGGTGTTTGGAAATGGGAGAGGCTGAGCAGGCGACAGTTGCTACCCAGTGAGCATCCTCAAGGGCCCACCCTGTGCCAAGCATTTCCTCTCTTTCCCTCTTTCTTCCTTCCACCTTCTTGCTTTTCCTCCTTTCTTCTCCCCCTTTCTTTCCTCCTTTCCATTCTTCTTTCTCCTTCCTTCCTTCTCTCTGCATTCCCACATTCTTTCCCCCTTCTGTATCCCCATGCCTCCCTCCTCTCTCTCTGTCCTTCCTCTTAATCTCATTTTCTCAGACTGTGTCTTATTAGGCAGCCTAGGGTGTCTTAGAAGCTCTCAATCCCTCTGCCTCAGCCTCCTAAGTACTAGGATCACAGGTTTGGGCTGCCTCCCCCAGATTCACGTGCATTCATTCAGTCCTCAAAAGAATGCTGAGCTTTCCATTCGATGGGTAAAGAAGCCAAGGCCAAGGAAAGGGACTCTTCCAAGGTCATGCTGCCATAGGTAGCAGAATGGAATCTAACTCAGTTCTGTGCCCTCGATGACAGTCACATTTCATGAAGAAGCTTGCAGGGAGGCCATCTTCCTTACCCATCTTCCAGCCTTGTCCAAGGGCGGGTTGAACCGCTTCCCTTTGGCCATTCTCTCCAAAGAGCTGAATGTACCAGTCCTCACCTCTCCATAGCCTCACAAGCTTGACACATCTGAAAAGCCTCCCACCCCGTCCCTGATCTTCGCAATTGCTGCCCAGTCAGGGAGGTGGAGAATGCCCACTGCCGACGTGGAATGGGAGCCCATGTCACAATGGGCAGGGGCTTCTAAGCCCTGAGGGAGTGTTCTTTTCACTTGTTCCTTGCATCAGGTTCCCTAAGCATGTGCATAGTCCCACCCACCAGAATCCAGCTGAAGAACTCTCAGAAACCAGCCAAGAGTTAATGATGATGATGCCGGGAACATGGCAAACATTTTGCACCTTCCTGGTCCTCATAGCAGCCATCTGTTTCAATCTCTTAGTTTTCAGACAACCAAGTCCTGAGCTGGAGTTGACCTTGTTCACATCAGCATGCTGCTGTACCAGGACCAAAGCAGCCACCATCTCCTTCCATGGTATTCTCTGCTTCCCAGCTCAGACCTAATCATGCCTCTCTCTCTCTCTCTCTCTCTCTCTCT